>JBBGZY010000106.1:317500-575000 GCA_037952925.1 Lithobates clamitans | reverse complement strand
ACATTTCAGGTGTCTCCGCCATTCTTTAACTCCACTACGCGCCGTAACAAAAAAGGGGCGGAGAACATGAGTTCATTTCGAACGTCAGGGGCGGGCGACGCAGGCGGAGTTTCACACATGCGTAGTGTATAAAGGAGGGCCTTTCGCGCGTGTCATACGTACGTTCTGTGCGTCAAATTAGGGGGCGGAGAACATGAGTTCATTTCGAACGTCAGGGGCGGGCGACGCAGGCGGAGTTTCACACATGCGTAGTGTATAAAGGAGGGCCTTTCGCGCGTGTCGTACGTACGTTCTGTGCGTCAAATTAGGGGGCGGAGAACATGAGTTCATTTCGAACGTCAGGGGCGGGCGACGCAGGCGGAGTTTCACACATGCGTAGTGTATAAAGGAGGGCCTTTCGCGCGTGTCGTACGTACGTTCTGTGCGTAGGTGATAGTGGACCAGGACGTTCCAAAACGAAGGTAATTTGAGATATATATTTTTTTTGGGGGGGGTTTATGGTCATGACTTTGTAGCAAGCGGCCTATATGGCTTGATAGATTGATGAGGCCTACATAGGGAGAAGATGATGAGGGGTTAGCAGAAACATATAATAAGTTTTTTTGGTCTTGTGACTTTCTCTTTTCCAGATATAATGAATCCCCTATTGAAGGATCCAGAGTTCCTTACTTCTTTTATTTCAAAGTATCGAGAGATGAGGAATTTGTGGGAGGTGAAACACCCTCAGTATTATGCCAAGCATGTGAGGAAGTCAACGCTGGAGAGACTTCTGTCCTTTGTCCAGGAGACCATCCCGGGAGCAACAATGGAGACAGTGCTCAAGAAAATTGGGGTCTTGAGGAACATGTATAAAAGGGAGCATAGGAAGATCCAGGAATCAAGGAGATCAGGAGCATCAGCAGATGATGTTTATGTACCCAGGCTGTGGTACTACAATCAACTCCGTTTTCTTGATGACCAGAATGAAGCCAGGGCATCACTTTCAACCCTTCCCTCCACCCTTCCCTCCACCCTTCCCTCCACCCTTCCCTCCACCCTTCCCTCCACCCCAGCAGAGGCTGATGAGGAGCAAGCTGGGTCTTCCATCCTGGATGAACCGGATATGACCATCTGGAGTCAGGTAAATTATTTTAACAAATATTTACTGTACTAATATTAATGATGTTAACTGGATGTTATAATTGTCTCAAATAATTTAGCACTCCAAATTGTGTATACATATCAAATGATAGTAGTGACTAAATATGTTTGGCACCTGCTTGAAATAATTAGGGTGTCTGATTAGACTCTTTTATTAAAGAGATGTATTCACATTGAATTTGCTAGTCATGAGAAGCAAACTGTGTGTCATTGATGAACCCAAAAAAAGAAACTAAAACTATTGTCCTTTTTTTATACACAGGATGAGTCCATCCAGGAGGAATGTGGGGAAAGTGGCAGGCAGGAGGAGACCGGGCCCATGGACAGCCTGGAGGAGGCCGGATTCACCATCATCCTGGAGGAGGCTGGGCCCAGTGTCAGGCAGGAGGTGGCTGCTCCCAGTGAGGTGGCTGGGCCAAGTGAGGTGGCTGGGCCAAGTGAGGTGGCTGGGCCAAGTGAGGTGGCTGGGCCCAGTAGGAGCCTCACCCAATCCCAAGTGCCTCCCCTCCACCTTCCCAAAAAAAGGGCCAGGAAGGGGATGGTCACACAGGACGCGTCCCTGCGCCTCATGCAACAGGCCACCCGTTTTTTAACAAGCCCCCCCGAAGCGGAAGAAGCCTATGGCTGCTACTTAGCCAGCAGGCTTCTTCAGATGGATTGGGAGCAGCGCCTCATTTGTGAGCGCCTATTTGGGGAAACAATCCATAAGGGGCTGCAGGGCACGCTAACCAAAAACACACAACTACATGAGGCAGCCCCCCCCTCCTCCTCCTCCTCCTCCTCCTCCTCCTCCTGCCACAACTGAAACACCAGAGCCACAGCCTCAAAAGAAGGCTACAGGGAAGGCTACAGGGAAGGCTGCAGGGAAGGCTGCAGGGAAGGCTGCAGGGCAGCGTGGAGGAAAGGCTGCAGGGAAGAGAAGAAAGTGATGACCTGGGTTCAGTCTGGTCTGACAGAAGACGCAGGCTGTTGTAGGACCACAGTCTGGGGACATCTAGATCATCTGCTGGTGCTGTTGATCTCTGGGATTCTTGGACCAGATTGTGCTCCCTCTTATATGGACTCCTCAAGATCCCAATTTTCTTGTACACCGACTTTTTCCAGCGTTGACTTCCTCTTTATTTTATTTTGACCATGAATAAATGGATCTTTTTTGAGTTTAGCAAAAGACTTTATGTGTTTTCTTTTAAATCATTGATTTTACACACAATGTTAAATTAACAAGGGACAACAATCTCATTGAGTTTTAAAAAAACACACCAAAAATACATTACTAATGTTAAGAATGTTCAAGTGGTAAGTCTTGAAAAAAAAAAATATACATAAACAAAAACGGTGCTTTGGGTTAACTTTATCTAAAAATTAAAAAATAATCACTAGAAAAAAAATAAAAAAGAATAATGGGTTCTTTGTGGTAACTTTACAAACCTAAAAAAAAAAAAAAAATAAGGGAAAAAGTATTATTAGTATGGAAACATTGTTTATAAAAAGCATACTATATCATTCATGAGATCAAAGAGAAAAAGAATTCAGAAATCAGTTTGGGAGAACTCTGATTATGAACAGCAAAACACCTTCGTTCTTTAGAGCATTCGTAAAGAAGAAATAAAATGCGCTGCATTCAACGATCACAGATTTTGCAGCGTGATGAATGTGCTACCTACAATACGAACACTAGTTTTACTAGACCGAGTGCTTCCGTTTAGTTTTTGCTTATGAGCATGCGTCGTTTTTTTGTCCGTAGGACTAGCATACAGACGAGCGGACTTCGGGGTCCGTCGTAGTTACGACGTAAAGATTTGAAGCATGTTTCAAATCTAAAGTACGTCGGATTTGAGGCTAAAAAAGTACGTTGAAAGTCCGAAGAAGCCCACACACGATCGGATTACCAGCCAGCTTTAGTCCGTCAGCGTCCGTTGGACTTTTGTAGACGAAAAGTCCGACCGTGTGTACGCGGCATTAGAAAACAAACCCAAGATGGTCTTTAATCATGCTACTTTCATAATAGATCTCTAAAACATTAAATATCCCTTTGTAGAGTTACTGTATATTTGGGAAGCAAACCTAATGTCCTTATTCATTGACTTCCTGCCAAACAATAAATGAATCACAAAGAGATACTGCACTTTCTGGAAGATTCATGTGCTTTAGTTCCCAAGATCTAATTCAGCAATTCACAATTCAGATAATCCTTGTTAAGATTACTAACCGAGCAGATCTGTTTGATCACCACTATTGATTATGCAGATTGTGCTACTTTATTTGCTAGAGTTACAAACTGTTAAAGGAATACAGGGTGTCCTCTATATACGCCCACCTTGCCAATTGGCCACTAAAGAAAAAGCTAGACACTGATAAGGACATTTTTCTGCTCACTGTGCTTCTCCTTCCAAAATCGGGTTTCTTTTCAGCATATTGCATGCTCCTCCTCTTGATTGTACAACCCCTATTCCTGGTCCTCCCTTTTCTCTCCTTGACCCCGGCCTCAAAGAGGATTTATATAGGCTAACATAAAGAGTGCTTACAGTGGTTGCATTAAAAAAATACATGCAATGATTCATTAATAAATAAAGAGCTGCATTCATTTGTATCTATTATACCTTTCTGAAGTGCAACTTTAAATCTGAATTATCAAGTTGTGGTATTTGATTTTATGTGCTTTGTTGGTAAATAAAAAGTGTCAGTGAATCAAATTCTCACTTGGGTCATGTGAGAGTATAAATTAAAGAGCATTATAAAGAAAAATATGATTATTAAAAGGGGAACATGTTTTAGCAGTTTGGTCTTTACCAAATATCTGATCAGTATATCTTTTGGCCTCTTCACAGTCTTACAACCTTTGAACTTTAAACAGTTTTTTTCACATAATATTAGATCAGAAGCCAATCAAAAAATAAATAAAAAATAAGTTCTGCAAAAACAAGAACAGTCAGCTATGCCGTCTGGGTATAAATGTGCCCTATTATTCAAACAATAAAAAATCAATATAAAGTTTTACCAAAGTACAAAAGCAAATATAGTAGAAAGAATACAAATAGCTGCAAAGTAACGTGTGTGTATGCACGTATTTGTTTTCAAGTACATTTTTAGTTTTGCATACCTTAAATTGTAACAGCATTAATCTAAATCACACAACGTGGTGACAGAGATATTCTATTGCATAAATTCAAACATTGTAATTGTAACACTGTGCGCCAAAGGTAAAAAATGTTAGAAGTGTTGAAAGTGTAAATATTAATCAGCCACTAGCTTTGTTTTGCCAAGGAACAGTACATATTTGTGCATACCTGAAATATATTTCACCTAAGAAAGTCAACTCTAGAATAACAATTTACAAGCGTTAGAAATGTCATACCAACAAACTTTAAAAAATCTGTGACTTATTCATTATTTTGCATTATTTTGTGTGAATAGATTATATAATAGAGTCAGTGCATTCAAAACCTGAATTTCCCACAGTGATTTTAATATCTCTTGGTAACTTTACTGGTGAAGTATCTGCACTGCTGTTAAAGTGTTACTAAACCCAGGACCATGCATTCACTATATCTGGTCTCCCACAGTACACTGATCGCTCAGTTCTCCCTTACGCTCTGAGCAGAGAGCCATGACTGTCAGTCAGTGGCTCTCTGCTCTGTCCCCCCAGCGCTCACTGGAGTGGTGGGCTTTGGAGGGGGCGGGAGGTACTGGCTCAGGCTCTCAGCAAATCACTGAGAGGTTGCACCAGCTCCTAGTCTAGGCCTCTGTGTGGATCCTGACCAAATGGTGGCTTTTAGCCCACTGTCAGCTGAAAATGGGTCAAAAAAGTGCAGAACTAAGTGCACTCCTTTGACCTACATAAGTAGTTTAGCCAAAATAGCTTTGGCTATACTTCTCTTATAAATTAAGCAGCTCTATTTTGAGGGTTTTTTTAGGCTTTTGCTCCTTCATTTTTACCTGCTGTTCCAGTTAGTAAAACACTTCCTGTCATAGGGTGACAACATTCATTGTACTGTTGGAGAAACATGGTTATCACTCTTGGCAGCTCTCCAGATTCAGACTACAAGTGCTTGTCTACTCATCTTCATTACATATGTGGGAGGGGGGTTTGTAGTTCACAGAAGATAGCTGAGAAGGCAAATAAAAATGTTTTAGATATCAGAACAGTACACATGAAGTTACAAGGACCAAACATTTCTGGCAAAATCAAAAAATGAAAAACTCTATACTTATCTTTCCATAATTTTCCTTTCCTAGTGAATCTTTATGGCAGCATAAGGGGAACCCTTATATTTTCCTATCACATCATGGCAACATACTGCATAATCTGGATTAACTTGCAACACAGGAGAGGGTGCTGAAAACAAAGAACTTGAATTAGAAGCTTAAAGTTGAAGTTTAATTCCTTGTTCACACCAGGGCGATTTCTCCTGCACCTGTCATTGCACTGCAATGCATTACAATCGAAAGCATATTATTCACTATGGTGCCCAATCACATCAAAGCAACATACTGCAGTGTACCTTTTTAAAAGGTGCAGATGCTTTGGAGCAGCATTGTGTGTTTTTGGCCCCATAGACTTCAATGGGAGTACATGAAAGATGCATGTGTTTTTGATGCATTCTTTGGTACATTGGTTCAGAATTTTGTACTTAACAACCAGTCTCCTCCTGCTACAAAAGAAAGCATGCTGCATGAAAACACATTAAAAACATGCTACAATATTGCACTGAAAACACATGATTATGCAGAAGCACTGGTGTGAAACTAAGCTGAATGACTGATTTGCATAAATCAACAGTTAGATAAGCTGGACTGGTACTGTAATGCCTCATCAAGGTACAGTATCGGTATTAACCATGTTGCCACTTTGCAAATAACCACCAAGGGGACATAATGGGAGACTGCCCAAGATAGCCATAGCCCGAATGGAGTGTGTCTTGAGATTTTCCTTCTTTTTTTTTCTTTTAAACACACTCCAAGTACAAAAAATAATTCTTGATCTACCAGAAATATAGTGTTTGTAGCCCTGGTCCATGGCATTCTCCAGACACAGCTAGCTGAATTGGGCTGTGATACTTCACACAACAGCTGTCACCTCTCACCGGCTTCAAGTGAAGGAGACTAGCGGTTCAGGCAGAGGGGAGAGAGGAGAGGTAGACTTCAGTCTGGCAGCTGTACAAGCCACAGCCACTAGAGGAGAGTGCCACCCACTGGCCACTATACAGTGGAAACTGTGATTGGCTGCAGAGCAGCCTGGGAAATATGAGACACTGCTGGGAGTCTCTTGGAACTGTGGAGGATGCAGTCCCAGGCAGACAGCCTCTATTGTATGAAGAATTGTATAGGACTGCAAGTCCCAGAGGATGGTATGCTGCAAAAAGAAGAAAAGGAAAGGAAATCCAGGGTTTTCAGTAGTCTCATGTAGGGAGTCAGAGATGACTGTTGGAAGGTACCACTGCAAAGTGCACTTGAAATTGCACTGAAAGTGCACTGGGAAGTGCGGTCGCTGTAGATCTGAGGGGGACATGCAAGGAAAATAAAAAACAGCATTTTAGCTTGCACATGATTGGATGATAAAAACAGCAGAGCTTCCCCTTTTTTCAGATCTACCCCTCAGATTTACAGTGACTGCACTTTCAAGTGCACTTTGCACTTGTAGTTTGCACTTGTAGTGCAAAGTGGATTTTTTACTTGCTCCCTTTAGGTCTCCTAAATATATAATTAAAAGTGTTTGGTATATCTGTTAAATAAGTGCAGAAAATACCTGTTGGTTTTATCAGAAACTTGCTATATACCTGTGCTCAAGTAGAGGTTATTGAGAGGTCTGTGTTCTTTGTAATGCATCAGAAATAAACTAGGAATGACAACGTAACTTTTGGAATTCAAAGTCAAAAAAACATAGGGGGTTATTTATGAAAGGCAAATCCAGTTTGCACTGCATGTGCGGACATAGTACAGGGGTCAGAGGCATGTGAGGACATGGTACAGAGTTCAGAGGCTTGTTCGGACATGGTACAAGGGTCAGAGGCATGTGCGGACATGGTACAGGAGGGGGTCTGTCTCTGGGGATGGATCTGCTCCTGCTCTGTCTATCTGTCCTCTGTCCTCCCTCCTCCCTCCTCGGCTCAGTATAGGTCAGCACAATACATGTCTGAGTAAAGCTGAGCCTTGTGTTATAAAACACATAGACAGAGGATGATCTCTGTCAGGTCCTGCCAGGTCCTACATCAATGATCAGCATCCAGGTAGGAGTGGAGTGAACAGCAATGAATCTGTGTACCCCTTCAATGGGATTATACTGTATACAAAAGCTTACCAGGAGCTAATATGGTGTAGTATTTATTATTATAAATTAGTATTTATATTAAAAAAGGGAGTACATGTACATGCCCGAAAAGGACATAAAACTGATATAAAAGTGCATAAAAAACACATAGCTTCTATCAAGAGGTCACGGCAGCAATAACGTCAGTGCATAGAACCCCCAGCCCCCTGTCTGCTGAAAACGGGTCATAGGAGTGCAGAATGTACTGCACTCCCGTGATCCACAGGAGACGTACAGCCAAACAAGTTTTAATATTGCTTTAAGCAATATGGACTTCAGCAAGAATCTGCAAAGTGTATGAAAGTTTTAAACAACTTTCTTGAAAGTCTTAAGGCATCCTTCAGTTCAAGCTTTGGTGCGTTAAATACAAAACTCAATGGGAGTGTTCGCTGTCACCTTAATTTATCGCTTAGTAGACTTTAGCAGGCTTTACTTAGTATCATGATTCCAAGAGTTTGTTTAATGCCAGACTCCAGTTATAAAAAAAAAAAATTTTCTTCTCTGACCCCATTCTCCCTAAGCTAATCTATAGCTTTTGTTTATACCATCAAAGGCCCCCTGTGCAAAACCAATTTTTGGGCCTCCCATGCGACTACTGGCCAAGAAAAATATTATTCACATTTTATTGATTGACAGCTAGAAGTGAACCATGTCAAGGTTTATGTGACAGTGGGAGTGGTTCCATCACCTATCTGACCTATATCTAGCATAAATGGGCCCCTAAGTCCCAGAGGGCCATTGTGCAGCTGCACATTCTGATCAGCATTACTGTGTTTCTAAATATTGCACCTTTTCTGTGCACATTACATTGTAAAATGCACACTATTGAGAAACTGCTACTAAATTGCTATATTATACAAGTACATGACAAAAAAGAACAGCATCATGAGAAGTAAGCAGTATTTAAGGTAATTACGGTTAATATCTTCACGGGTATAATTTCCCTTCAAACTGAGAGGCTCTAAATATGCATAAATTAAAACAGATGAGAAATCTTCTCTAAAAATCTTTCCTCATTTGCCGGTTGTTGTGTATATTATTTCTTAATTACTCTCTCTATGAGAATCATTTTCCAAATGCTGCTAACCATTAGTTTAATTGTAAGCCTTTATGAACAGCAAATGCCTGCTGCACCCATTAAACGAGAACAGCACTTCGCTGTCACAAGTTGAAGCAAAGTGGAATAGATTTTATTGTATAAATTGCTAATGCTGTCAAAAAGACACCAAGAGGGAACAATAGGTCCATTTTCAAAGACGCTGAAAAACCTTTTAAGTTCAAGACTACAATTTATTGATATATTCCCAATGCACAGCTAGAGAATGGCAGCAAAATTACTTGCTTTGTTTGTATTTCAGTTTTCCTCTTCAACTAGATAAGGCTGAAGGACATGATCTTTGTGTTATCACAAAGAGTGTCTTGGCTCTCTTCTGCTTCTTTTTGTTGGGCACAGATACATCCATAACACATTTAAGAAATTCAGGATGCCAAAGGTGTTTATTTCTAGCTCTGTTGTCTGGTCATTGATACATGTTATTAATGATAGCACCAGTTCCTGGCTGATACAAACATGTCTTTTTTTTTTTTCAAATAGGCAGAGCCTGGAACAAGAACTAGTAAACCTAAAGAGAAGCTGACTTATGCATCAAAGCATGGGGTTCAAAATAAAAAGGTTACCTACCACATCTTCTCCCCAGCAGCATATTCTCACCTTAATTCCTCCCATGCCACCCTGTTCCACTGCTGTTACTGGGAAAAGTCCTGTGTAACTTCCAAACAACTTCTAATGCCGCGTACACATGAGCGGACTTTTCGACCGGACTGGTCCGGCAGACAATTCGACCGTGTGTGGGCTTCATCAGACCTGCAGCGGACTTTTTCAGTTGAAAATCTGACGGACTTTAGATTTGGAACATATTTCAAATCTTTCCGATGGACTCGATTTCGGTCGAAAAGTCCGCTTGTCTGTGTGCTAGTCCGACGGGCGAAAACCGACGCTAGGGCAGCTATTGGCTACTGGCTATCAACTTCCTTATTTTAGTCTGGTCGTACATCTTCACGTACAAATCCATTGGACTTTGGTGTGATCGTGTATAGGCAAGTCCGCTTGTTCGGAAAGTCCGGCGGAAGTCTGCCGAAAGTCCGTCGGATAGACCATCGGACTAGTCCGGTCGAAAAGCCCGCTCCTGTGTACGCGGCATTAGAGCCTACTCAGGGCTGTGGATTCCTTCTCTGGTCCTACTGGGCCAATCAGTGCATTCTAGCACTCGCACATGGGAGAGGGGGTGTGAATTACATGCCCACCCATTCCTGGAAGCTCAGGATATTTCACTTTGCTCCTACAAACTGAAAAGAGTGGCAGGGACGTTAAGGCATGGTGGGTGAGCATATGCTACTGATGGACTAATAGAGTCTATGTGAACCCTTTTCCTTGCCTTGCATAAGCAATAAAAAAATGCCCTCTAAAAATGATAATAAACTCTTACATAAGCCCACTGAAGTAACTAGCCTCAGGTGATACGCAGTGAATAATTAAACCCCCCTACATAAGCTGTACCTGTTTATCTGCAGCCTCTCTCCTCCACATCTTTCTAAAGAACAGTTAAGATTGTATATCCCAGCTTCCAGGAGGCAGAGGGGATCTGCACACTGCACACTGCACAGCACAGAGGTCAGTGTAATCTGAAACCTGAGTACAGGGAATGAACAACCTCACTTTACACAGTCTCACTCAGAAACATGCACATCTGAGGCTGTCAATCACCTGCTGGGTCCAAGGGGGATGGGGGGGGGGCTTTATCATCACCAAGGATTGCCTGGTATCTGGAAAAACTGTCAGCAGTAACTCTGGCAGGTAGCAGAGGAAGGAGAGAGCGGATAGGATCTGCACTAAGTGCTATGAACTTAGGCAATGTCAGGGGATAAGCCAGAGAAGACTGGCTCAGAGACCTGACACACTAACCAATATCCAGCATGGTTGCTCCCACAGCACAAACATTCATTCACTCTGTACGAACAATAGTTAACTGCGCACTGACGCATGCGATAGATCTTGGCACCCTCTGGCCTTCAAAAGGAGGACTAATGCTCACAGACTTTGCTGACTGGTCTTCAGCTCCCCGATACCTGTGTTCCTGTGTGCTTGTTACTTCTGAATTTCTTTTTACCGACCCGGCTTGCTTCTGGACTTCCCCTTGCTTCTCTCCTGGCTCTGACCTTGGCTTGTTCCACAGACCTGTTCCCGATTACTTCCTGTGTATGACCCTGACCTGCCTCGGACCACGCTACTGTCTACCCCTATGCTTCACCACTGTGTTTTGGCCTTACCTTTTGTTCTGGACCACGTCTCCTGCCTCATCCTGCCTGCTGTGAGCTGTCAGCACTTCCCAGCGCATCATCCTGGATCAGCTGCTTCCAGTGCCTGGCTTCCACCCGAAGAGGCATCACTACTGCAAATCCATCTGACTACGATACAGCTGGTTAACCAATGCTCAGCATCTCCTGTCACCATCTCCAGGGGTGTTGTACATTCAGCCACAAGGGAAGCCCTCTCATCATCTTGGCCTCAAGACCAGGCACGTGACAGGCAAGTAAACAATATATGAGGACATGCTTGTTCATTTTAGTTTCAGCGGTTTACAACTGCTTTAATGGAAACTTGTACTGAGCTATACCTTATGAAAAACATTTACCTGACTGTATGGCTATTGTCCATAAAAAGGGTATGGAGGCCTGGCTACTGCCCTTGGGGACATGTACCAATGCATAAAAAAAACTTTTAAAAAAGATTATTTTTGAAGGAGCAGTGATTTTAATGATGGTTAAAGTGAAACAATAAAAATGAAAAATTCCTTTAAATATAGTGCCTGGGGGGGGCTCCCTTAGTCTGCCTGTAAAGTGGTGCATCTGTACCATGTATAGAACCTGCTGCAGCAAACCTGACATTTATAAAGAAAAAAAAAGACAACGGCTTGGGGAGCCAGTCTGTATGATGAGGCCACAATTTAGTGCATTCGGAACAAGATTAGAGATTTTTTGGATAAATTCTGGTGTCTCTTTGGCAGACTTTGAATGGAAATAACACATTTTTGCACCACAATGAGCAAGCCTTATGTAAAGAAGCCAAATGATAGTACACTCAGGGCAAGATTAACAATTTTTTTTAGATAAAGTCTGGTGTCTCTTTTGAGAATTAGAAGTAACAGGGGCAGAAAAAATGTGCTTTGGGAGTTGGTGGTGTCTTCACCCCGTAACCTTCTAGAGGTACTCTTGATGAAAGCAAAAATTGGCCTTGCTGAAAAAAACTTCAATTTGATGCCCCTGTCATACAGTTGCAAAGAAATTGGTCTTTGGGTGTTGGTGGTGCCTTCTCCCTGTAACCTTCTAGAGGTACTCTTGATGAAAATAAGAATTGACCTTGCTTTAAAAAATAGAAATTTAATGCCCCTATCACACAGTTGTGGAAAAATTGGTCTTTGGGTGTTGATGGTGCCTTCACCCACAATCTTCTAGAGCAGTGGTTCTCAACTCCTGTCCTCAGGAACCATTAACAGGCCAGATTTATGTATTAGCTTGGGAAGATGCATACTAGAATACTGCAATCATTGAGCAGCAAATGATATCACCTGTGATATATTTCAGTTATCTTGCAAACCTGGCCTGTTAGTGGGTCCTGAGGACTGGAGTTGAGAACCACTGTTCTAGAGGTACTTGATGAAAGCCTTGCCGTAAAAAAATTAAATTTGATGCCCCTGTTACACAGTTGCAGAAAAATTGGTCCTTGGGTGTTAATTGTGCCGATGAAACCTATACCAAAAAAATTACTTAAAGATAAAGTCAACATCCACAAAGCTAGTCAGCTTAGACAGTCTTGCAGAGATTCGAAATACCAATAACACTTAATCTGCAATGTCGGCATCAGGGTTTGATAGCTGCTGCTGATCCAGGACTGATCAAAATTTGACAAATGTCAGCCGGTCAACAGAGTCTGTGGACAGACGCATTTTTATTTGTCACAAAACCTCCGGTAGCACTGAATGCCGTTCTGAACACACTGGATGCAGGGCAGCCCAGCAGCTCAATTGCATACTGTGAAAGTTCTGGACAGTGGTCTATTCTCATGACCCAGAAACTCAGTAGATCGTCTACTGGAAAGCTTGCCAGTTCTGTTTTTTCCCCTAGATAATCTTCCACCATTTGTTGCAGACACTGCTGATGGGATGTTGAAGCTGACAGCCATGGGCGTCGAGGACTAAAAAAATTATTGATCTCATGTTTGTTATATTATGCCAAGAAAGAGATTCTTTGTAATTGGATCTCTGCTGTTCACCCTGCTGTGTTGTCTTGGGAAGCCAAAATTAACGCTGCCTTGCCTTTGTATAAACTGTCGTACATCAATTGTGGCTGTCCTTGAAAGTATGATAAAGTCTTGCTCCCTTGGACATCCCAGTAGGGAGTAACACTGTGTGGAATTTATTGCCCTCTCTGTGTGGTGGAAAGGCACATTGAAGAGTGTATATGTTCACAACATGGACTGATCACTGTATGGTCTCTTCTGCCTTGCACCTGTGTTGATCTGCCCTGTCCTGGACCTGAGAACACCAATACACTTTGAAGGCTTAAATGAGCTTTATTTAAAAGCAAAGCCCTAGAAAAGAATGGGTTAATTAACCTGTCATAAACTGGATGTGAGCAGAACTGTGTGACTGCAACAGAGTAAACCAAACATAAGTAGGTGAAAGTAAGTGATTTTATTAAGATAAATGCATATAATGTGAATACACCACTAATACAAAACAGAGTGAAAAAAGCCAAATAGCTAAGACAGTGACAACAAACCAACCAGAATATATAACAAAGGGGATACCAGAATCGTAGTCAAGCCAGGCCAGGGTCATAAACAGGAGGTCAGCAGATGGGGGGACAAGGAGAAAGGGATCAGGTTGCAGGACAAGGTTCCAGGGATGCAGGTATAGACAGGATCAGGTACAACAGGTAACAGGTAACAGGATGCAGGTCAGGGCTCAAGGACAAAACCAAGGCAAACATGTGAGTGCTTGCCGGGTATTTATAGGCCTGTGATTTGCCTCAAGTGACACCTGATTGCAGGAGGTGCTGTCTGCTCCACACTGCCAGGATCCATCCGCTGGTGGATGCCAGGACATAACATCAGCAGGGAAAAGCTGTAAGGTTCTCTAACAAACCTCTGAGGGGTTCACAGAACAGCTGTATTTATGCTGAGATTCAATTACACACAAGTGGACTCTATTTACTAATTAGATGAATTCTGAAGGCAATTGGTTCCACTGGATTTTATTTAGGGGGTATCAGAGTAAAGGGGGGGTGAATACAAATGTATGCCACACTTTTCAGATATTTTTTTTTTTTTTGTAAAAAATTTTGAAAACCATTTATCATTTTCCTTCCACTTCATAATTATTTGCCACTTTGTGTTGGTCTATCACATAAAATCCCAATAAAATACATTTACATTTTTGGTTGTAACATGACAAAATGTGGAAAATGTCAAGGGGTATGAATACTTTTTCAAGGCACTGTATGTATAGTGGTTTTACACATAACTATTTCCTTTAGTTATTTTGATATAGACAATAATTTTTAAGCCAGGTAAATATGAAAATGGTATAATACTATTTACTATTTGGTATAATACTATAACACTATAGACTCATGTTTACATGATGAAAATTTATCCATTTACAGCCTGTGGAAAACCTTTTGTTTACAGGCTTCATAACTGAAGCTGCAATTCACCCACAGAAGTGGATGACACAATAATGACATCCTAATGGCATTTTCCATATATTAGGTCAGTCTAAAGTTTCAGTCAGATAAAGGGAACAGCTACGCAGGCAACCACTGCTGTGCTGTCTCTTTTAATAATCAATAATACTCTTGGATCCATATGCATGTATTACCACATTATGTTGTAAAGTGCTGCGTAAACTGTTGGCGCTATATAAATCCTCAATAATAATAATAATAATTATGTACGTTGGTGCACTGTAGTGCCATGCTTTCTAAAAGGCACTCCAATGAACCTGGGTTGCAGTGTGCCAAAATGTAAGGTGCATTTTAGTGCGTTAGGAAGCCCTTCAAAATGAGTATGATGCCCTACGTAAACACATATGCACTATCACACCACAAAGATGTAAATGTGGAGTGTTCATATGTCAGCACAGGTGGGAAATCTCCCCATCGAAGTCTTAAGCAGCAGGAAAAACATATCCCCATTTTTCTAATACCTTCTGTTGTAATAAATACCTAGAACTTCTCTGAAGCATATTTGAGAGTGTGGAGAGTGTGGAAAGTGTAAAAGTCATATGGTTTGACACAGGTGGCGATAATTGACCTTGACACAAAGCACCTACTATGAGACCAATACCCGTCATAACTTAAGTAAGTTATAACTACAGGGAAGTAGAGCTTTGAAAGAAGGAGTTTATGTTAAATATATTTTTTTCACTGACATCTTTTTTATGTGTTAAAATGTTTTTCTTGACTTCACCATAAAAAATTACAACATAAGAAAATAATATGGCTTACATCATATCTGTGGAAACAGACTGTCCTACCTTACTTTCTTTCTTTCTTTTTTTCCTGATATATAGCAAACACTGCTTAATTGATGGACTCCTAAAATGAGTCCACTGGGAAAGAGTATTTTTACTGAATGTTGTCCAACACTGGAGACACGTGCAGTAGTTATATAATCACAGACTCACAGGCCATTCATCATATGACTATATTCTATATCATCCTATCCTACATACTATACAGGATATGGTATTAAAGCAAAGTGCAACTTTCACTTTTGAAGGGGATTCTGACTTAATTCCAGAAAGATCCCACCTTTGGCTTACCCATTAGTCTTTCCTCTGTATCCTGCCCCTAGCAGAAACACCCTACTTCCCAGTAGAGATTTAGTAGAGCTTTGGATTATGGTTGAAGACAAGACAAACTAATTCTCCACCATAGCAACAAACCACCAACAATGCATTTCCTTGCCTCATAACTTAGGTCAAGTAGTTAAATCCGGCCATATATGGACTAAAAATGGTTCGGTTCAGCAGGGATTGGTTGAATATCGAACAACACTCACCGGAAACTTTTTTAGGTGCACTTTGCTAATACCGGGGTGGACCCCATTTTGCCTACAGGACTGCCTTAATTCTTCTTGGCATAGATTCAACAAGGTGTTGGATACACTCCTCAGAGATTTTGGTCCATATTGACATGATTGCATCACTCAGTTGCTGCAAATTTGTCGGCTGCACATCCATGATGCAAATCTCCCGTTCCACCACATCCCAAAGGTGCTTTATTACTGCCCATGATCTGATGTTCTCGGTGATACCTCACATGTGTTGGACAATCACATGCTAGCACAGGGGGAGGGGGGGCACTTTCATTTTTACATTTCTCATTTTATATTGTTGCTGTAAAAAAAAAATGTTTCACTTCTGTTGCTGTCCCAAGGAATGTAAGCATCCTTTGTGACAGCAATAGGCATGTGACGGGTACTATAAGACCCAAAACCCCTCCTCTGCCCTAAAAAGTATTCAAAACACCAAGATCTGTGTTTTTGAATGCTTTGAAAAAAAGCATGAAAAAAAGAATGCTTTTGAAAAAAAATCACCGTTGACATCCAGTTAAACCGGAAGTGAAGTCATGCCATCGCTTCCGGGTAACTATAAAAAACAGATGATCAAAGCTAGTCCCGACATTATTTGGTGGTCCGGCCAGCTGGCGGGAGAGCCCAAGCAAATTGCGGAAGGCAGCGGGAGGGCGTGGGGGGTGGGGTCCCTCCCGCTGCTTGTAATAGCAATCGAGTGGCTAGTTAGCTGCTCTGATTGCTATTACAAAAGAGCCAACTGCCGGCTCTATAAAAACTGTATCGGGATGATGCCTGCTGCCACAGGTACAACCACCAAAAGTCCAGTGACGTACAGGTACATCACTGGTCGTTAATATTTTCTCTTTTTTGCTGGATGCAATCTATTTTTTACACAGCCTATCAATGAGTCCACATGCACTTCACTGATACGTGGCTGCATGTGTATTTTCACAGGATACATTTTCCTATTGTTGTTAGCTGCAATTATTTAAAAGGCTTTTTTTGTAAAAACAGTTAAATATTCCTGGAAAATGTGAATCAGTATAGAAGCTTTTTTTTCCTATGGGAAGGTATGTGACAAGGTAATTTGAAGGCAGAAAATTGTGGGCAATAGGAGAAGAGTGTTACCAACTTATATTAAAAGCACCCAAGCAAGGACCTTTTTTATCATTATCCCAACCTGTCAAAGCTTATATGGCATTTTAGTGGTTGGGATTACATCTACTTTAACATACGAATACTGCAGAGGTGGTGTACCTTTTCTTATGTGCCTTGCCTGTGAGCAAAGATCTGTGCACTCAAAATTCTTTTACGGTAGGCTGACCATACGTCCCCGTTTACCGGGGAGAGTCCCCGGATTGGGGACGCTCTCCCCGGACTGAATATGTCCCTGGTTTTGTCCCCGGATTAATACTGCAGCAGCCATGGCACTAATTTTGGCTGCTCAGTCTCAGGTGCATCCACATTTTAGCTCCGGCCGACCGCCTGGGAGTTGGGCTGTATCGCCTGTTGCCCATCCCATCAGCACTTTCTGGCTCCTCCCTCACTCCGCTGCCTGTCCAATCAGACTCGCCGCCTCAAATTGGTGTCCACCTAACCCGGCCAACACTCCAGCCTCCTGCATGCAATGCATGCACTGTGCTCAGCCTACCTGTGAAAACCAGCCAGAAAGGGGAGGCATAATTGGTGAGTGAGCCACCCGCTCCATGAACAACTCTCCTCTCTCATCAGACCTCTTTGCTTTGCCTCTTTCCCTTTTCATTTCATTCTCCCCCTGTGCAAACTGGGGGGAGATTGTGCTGACTGGGAGGTTGTGCAGACTGGGGGGGATTTTGCTGACTGGGGGGTTGTGCAGACTGGGGGGGATTGTGCTGACTGGGTTTCTAAAGTGCAGACTTGGGGGGGATTGTGCAGACTGGGGGGGATTGTGCAGACTGGGGGGTTGTGCAGACTGGGGGGTGGCTGTGCAGACTTGGGGGGATTGTGCTGACTGGGGGGGTTGTGCAGACTGGGGCGGGTTGTGCGGACTGGGGGGATTGTGCAGACTGGAGGGAGTGTGCAGATTTGGGGGGATTGTGCAGACTTGGGGGGATTGTGCTGACTGGGGGGAGATTGTGCTGACTGGCGCTGCAGCGGCCATAGTGCCGCAGCAGCCATTGTGCTGACTGGGGGGGATTGTGCAGACTGGGGGGATTGTGCAGACTGGGGGGATTGTGCTGACTGGGGGGTTGGTGCTGACTGGGGGGGATTGTGCAGACTTGGGGGGGATAGTGCTGACTGGGGGGGATTATGCAGACTTGGGGGGGTTGTGCTGACTGGGGGGGTTGTGCTGACTTGGGGGGGATTGGAGGATTGTGCTGACTGGGGGGCTACACAGTGCTCTGGATGGTGGTATGAGGGGAGGCCTGTCATGTACACAGTGCTCTGGACGGTGGTATGAGAGGAGGCCTGTAATGTACAGAGTGCTCTGGACGGTGGTCTGAGGGGAGGCCTGTTATGTACCCAGAGCTCTGGATGGTGGTCTGAGGGGAGGCCTGTTATGTACACAGTGCTCTGGACGATAGTATAAGGGAAGGCCTGTTATGTACACAGTGCTCTGGACGGTGGTCTGAGGGGAGGCTTGTTATGTACACAGTGCTCTGGACGGTGGTCTGAGAGGAGGCCTGTAATGTACACAGAGTGCTCTGGATGGTGGTATGAGGGGAGGCCTTTTATGTACACAGTGCTCTGGATGGTGGTATGAGGGGAGGCCTGTAATGTACACAGAGTGCTCTGGACGGTGGTCTGGGGGGAGGCCTGTTATGTACACAGTGCTTTGGACGGTGGTAAGAAGTATCTTTCTTATTTTATCTCATGGATAAAATGTAAGAAATAATGTATATATCATACAATCATTCCATAAACACATACCACATACACTGCATATATCATTTGGGGAAAATATGCTTATAAAATAGTTTACCATTTGCCAATAAAAAAAAAATATGTCCCCAGATTTCATTTTGAAAATTTGGTCACCTTATTTTACGGACCAATGTTTGTCTGTATGTAACAACTGATTGGTAGCAAGCTCTGTCAACACCTGAATTACTTTTTCTATTAAATAGGAGCTTTTTTTTTTTTCTAGGATGATACAATTAAGCTTGGGGTGATTAGAGTACATACGGCGGTTGTTGCTGACAGTCCATTCATGAGCTTTTTTTTTGCAAGAAAAGTATGCATTTAAACCACCTCACATTACATCACCCACGTTGTCTCTACCCCCCCCCCCCCCATCATATAAATAAAAGTTAAGCACACACCAGTTAGACCTGTTCCCAATTAAACTGTCCGGCTGCTTTATGTTGTTATATTATAGAAACGTATGCCTTGTATTGTATGCCTCTACTAATAAATACATGAAGCTCTGTCATACAGTGCAGCCTTGTCTGGCAAATAAGGGGATTTGATATTTCTCTGCTGTAGTTTCATATTCACTTACAGGTCTTCTCCCCACCCTGTGACTGGACAGTGAAAGGAGAAGCAGAACACTAATTAGCACATTCCTCTACAGCAGTGGTTCTCAACACCTATCCTCAGGACCCACTAACAGGCCAGATTTTAAGTATTACCTTGGGGAGATGCAGACTTGTCTGGCAAAGAAAGGGATTTGATATTTCTCTTCTGTAGTTTCATATTCACTTACAGGTCTTCTCCCAACCCTGTGACGGGACAGTGAAAGGAGAAGCAGAACACTAATTAGCACATTCCTCTACAGCAGTGGTTCTCAACACCTGTCCTCAGGACCCACTAACAGGCCAGATTTTAAGTATTACCTTGAGGAGATGCAGACTAGAATACTGCAATCACTGAGCAGCAAATGATATCACGTGTGATGTATTTCAGTTATCTTGCAAACCTGGCCTGTTAGTAGGTCCTAAGGATAGGAGTTGAGAACCACTGCTCTACAGTATTACTCAGTTTTCTCCTTTGATCAGCAAATTCCTTGCACTGAAACATACCTTATTTTCTGTTGGTGCTGCTTCACCTCCACCTTTGAGCTCTGTTGTACAGGGACTGCAAAAGGGTGGTATTAGACCGAATTCAGGTACTTGAACTGATTGCATTTAAAAAATACATTTGCCATTATGTAATAATGAACACAGAGCTGCATTGATCTGTGTCTTTTATATACGCCTGGAGTTCAACTACCACTGTAATGTGAAATTAAATAAAGACCATAAAAAAGGAAGATTTTTCATACAAAACATATGAGTTATGCGTGTTGCTTTTTTTGTAATGGCCTGGTAAACTTTGTGTTGGGCACGGTGGACTTTACTTGTTCGGAGTAACAGTTCAAATAGTATTCAGAGAAAACACAGCTAAGCATACAGCAAATGTTTCCTAATTTGACATCCCAGAAATACAAGATAATATTTTCCAGATTACTTCCAAATATAGCTAAAATTAAAGGAAATTTTATGGCTAGAATCATATTATGTCTTCTTAGTGAAAAATTGGAAGGCTGTTCATGAGCTGTGCGGGAGCTCTTTGTTGGCAAGCTATGCCATGCCAGCTGCAAGAATTACTGGCAACTCCTCTTTTCACATGCTCGCTTCTTCCACATATGGTTGAGGGACCTTAAAATTCCCACTTTCCATTAACTTTTTTTTTCTTTGTTTGCAAATATAATTAGTTGACTGTTGTGTCTCAATAATGTTTCCCTTTCAGCGACATCTGCTGTATTCAAAGCCAATTGACTATGGCCACAGTAAATCAGCCAGTTAAATTTATCACAGGAACTTTGGCTGAGAGGTTGCTAAAGTAAATAATATGTTAAAATTGGGCCATGAGTGTAGACCAGAGACACATCCATGTGAAGGGCCAAATTAAAGGGCCTGTAGGCAGCTCAGTGGTAAATTGTGAAGCCAGTGTTGAACGTGAATTTCAGTCTAAGTCCTTATTGATAATAAAAATGTAATCAATTTCTTCTTTGGTAGTCTTTTACTACTTTAGAAAAAAGAAAATAAAAGGCAATAAAACATAAGCAGCGCATAGAATAGTGTGTACAAATGCACAGAGATGGACATGCTGCCTATGAACTACAAAAAGGCCAAAAAGTTCAATGGGGGCCTTCAGGGGAAAAAGGATAAACATGGTGTAACATGGTGACTATAAAGAAAAAGGGCTATTTATTTGTTTATTGATTACCTAGTCCTCTCCACAGAAGGAGTAAACCATTGATAACCCTCAGTACTGACGTATATGCTGTCAGGCCCCTTTTACATGGGTGGGACTCTGCCAGGAGGAGTCTGCTTGTTCAGCTGGGAATCTGCCTGCTGATCCCTGCTGTGCAGGCAGATGACTGGTCTGTGCCCGCTCTGCTTATGCAGAGCGAACACGGACACAGCCTGTTCCCCTCTATGGGTGGTCGTTGTGAACGGACCACCTGTATATTTACACCTGACTGCCATCCGATCTGTTAGACGGAAGGGGAATGGATCCCCATCCATCTGTATTTAGCCGATCGTTGTCTGTTTACACCCACCATTCCATAAATGAGAATTATGGGTCCGATCGGGTCCACCTGTCCAATAGGACCGATATTGTGAAAGGGGCCTAATTCTATTGGTACTATTAACATCAGAAGAAGTGAATGCCAGTGACCCCATTAATGGTAAGATTGAAATGAGCTACAGAAGGAAAGGCCGGTGTGCACCAATGGTGCCTCTCTGAAGCTACATTGATTAGCATCAATGTCACGAGGTGATGGCTAAAATATTTATAGTTTTTTACTATTACTAAAATGTGTGTAATTGTGGTACCACACTGATGAATGAATTGGTATTCTCTGGTACCTTGTAATGTCTGCCTGGAGTTCAGTTTTACATTTCACTTGCCAATCCCTAGTTTAAAAAAATAAATAAATAAAAGAATAATTGAATTGCTACGTGGAAGTCTGTCATGGATCATTCTTTTGTTTTAGTGCTGAAAACTTTATACATCTTCTTCATGTTTATGTATTTTTTTAACATCTTGTCTATGTTGCCTCCTTTCTAACTACTTTCATTTTACATTGTACAAAAATAAAATATATTTATTCTGACCTTTAACAGGAAAGATAATATAACACAAATGAAATGCTTTATTGTCTACACTATCGGAGATAGAGAAAAAATATTGTGAGCAAACACAAGATGAAAAAGAAAATAAGAAGTTTTATGTTTTTGTCAAAATAGTTTTGGACATGCTAATGGAAAATTCATTTGTTACATAGTAAACTGAAGCATTTGAGCTGAAATCCCCCAAGTCCTACATTTTAAGAAAACATTTCTGTTTATTGACAAGATCCTGAATCAATAGATTAAAACAATGTGTAATTTGAAGGTTGATTTTGTTATTTTTTTACTGTTGATTTCATATTCAATTTCATATTCTACTCATGCAGGCTCCCAAGCAAAAAGATGTTTTGGAAAACTGTTGTATTAAAGTAGAACCTATTGTACACAGCAGCATCTGGTTGTTGCATGTCATTACAATAATGATTGTCCCTGGGCCGTTATCTGTTGCTGTCTGCATTTCCACCTCAAGGTGGGGGTCATCTAGGTCTATTCTTTTAAATATAAAAAGATGAAGCTGCACTAGATATCTTGACCTCTGGGACGCTGACCAATAAAAATTAAACAGGTGAACTCACAGCTAAGGGGAAAATAATATTTGAAAATGTGATAGTAAATGAACTAACAAAATTCAAATCCAAAATAAAGGTGAATAAATCCACTTGAATTAACAAAGAATAAAGCAAAATATACCAATAAGACAGATACAAAAACTGAATTTGAAAAAAACAGCATCTGATAATGATTGTGACTAAACAGTAAAGTGAACACCTATAATCATGTGGTAACAATTAATCGCAAAAGTGACAATGGTGAATACTAAAATCCACCCAAAAAAAGAGATATTAAAAATAACAAAAAATAAGTCCATATGTAATAATAGTGACTATTGAAAATGAATCAAAAAACAGTCCATACACAATAAATTAATAGCTCATCCACGGTGATAGGTAATCCAGACACCACAGAACTGAAATAGAAAAGTGCCTCCACCTGAGCACACGTTGCCGCTTACCAGATGGTTATGGTCCCTTATTACAGGGGACCATGGAGCGCAGATGGCTTATATCCCACCCTGGGGTCTCTGTACTATGCACCAAACACCTCAGCCTCAGCGATAGTAATCCTCATCTGAATAGGCACGGTTAATGGATCCCCATAAAACAACAGAAGGCTTGCATAGTGTAAAATCTTTAACATTTATTAAGTATAAAAAGACGAATGGACACTTAGGGTTAAAGTAGGATAAAACAGCATTAAGAAAATGGAGCCGGCCGGCTCTCAATAGCAGCCCGTTGCTTCCGGGACTAGCGCAACACACGGTGACGTCAGCACGTCGCTCCTCCCTACGCATTTTGTCACTCACAGGACATTGTCTCGGGGCACGGGCGGCGTTCAGATGCACCACTTAAATACATACAACAGATAGCCAAGCCTCGGTCTGAGTCCTGTGACGCCACCGAACAGCGCCATCTTGGATGATGGAAACAAATCTAATGTGTGTACGGGAATACCCACATAAAAAGGGGTGCCCCTTCTTTGAAGGATAAATTGGCTCCCAATATCATGAACCCCCCTAGCATAGGACCTACATTTTTTTCGGAACTTACTGGTTATTACCAATGCAGAAAGTGTCAGGCCTGCCTACTGAATGGGTGTAAGACTCGAAGGACCACGAGTTTTGTCTCTAGTTGCACCTCTAGGAACTTTGCCATCGAACCATTCATTACCTGCTCTACGGTGGGAGTTGTGTATATGCTTCAGTGTCCGTGTGGCCTGCAGTATGTGGGCCGGACCAAGCGACCATTGCAGGTACACTTAAATAAGCATATAAACAATATATGTAGGGGTTTCACTAAACACTCGGTGACAAAGCATTACCTCATGGTGCACAACAGAGATCCATCCAACACTGTATTTTTGGGAATCAACAAATATAGGCCTCATTGGAGGGGTAGTTGTCTAGTTAGGAGTATTTCCAAACTAGAGATGTCATGGGTGCATAAAATCAAATGTTATACCCCTTTTGGTATAAATATAGATGTCGATATTTTCTCCTTTATCGATAACTCCTAGTCACATTTCCACCCTCACAATTTTTTATCACCATTCCAGACTATTTTTGATTTGTATACATTCAGTATGTGAATTCGATCTGAGTCCCGGGTAGCCGTGCAATATCATCCTGCCAGAGGAATTTTAAATTTTTTTCTTTCATTTTTATTTTTATTTTTAATTTTTTTTGTAAAAATATTTTTTTCATAATTTGTAATTTTTTTGTTTTTACAGTTATTTTTCATAATTTTGTAATTTTTTAAATATACATTTTAATATTTTTTTTGGAGACAGGGGTCATGTCCACCTAGGTTTAAAAGAGGCCCCAGCAACTGATCGTGCTGACTGGTTTTCAGCTGTGTCCCTGTTACTCTGAACCTGTGTTATTCTGCCTGATTCCCATTGCTGTCCTTGGCTCCTGTTTACCCTGCTCTGAACTCTGCTATACCTGATCTCTGGTCCCTGATCCCGGCTTCCCATTTGACCTGTCTCTGCCTGATGTTCCGGTACCCTGCTGCCCGCCTGTTGACGAACCCGGCTTTCCATCTGATCTGTCTCTGCCTGATGTTCTTGTACCCTGCTGCCCACCTGTTGATGAACCCGGCTATCCCTGTGACCTGGCCTTGGTGCCCAGCTTAGCCCAGCACAACTACCTGAGTGTCTGCAACTACAGTCCTGCGACCAGCTGCGACTTCCTACTCTGCAACTACAGTCCTGCGACCAGCTGTGACTTCCTGCTCTGCAACTACAGTCCTGCGACCAGCTGCGTCTGCCTGCAACAGGGTTCCTGGTTCCCATCTGCAGGCACTCGTGTGCCTCCTGTTCTTTGGCTCCTTCTGTTTCACTCTCAGCGGGACCTGGACTGGAGATACAAGAGAGGCCGACCTCATCTATTCAGTCTCCCTTCAGGTACGTGACAGTTATGGTCTATAGTGGGGGTACATTATCATGCGGTTACGCATGATTTTGCAAAATACAAAGATTACTAAAGCACTGAAATGGATTAAGTGAAGCTAAATATTTTCTTACCTTGAAAAAGTCACGTGTCGGGTGACGCATCGCGTAGAAGGAGTCAGTGACGTGAAGTATGGAGGCTGGTCAGCAGCTTGTTACGAGCGGCGTGAGGACTCACAGCGCCCCAAGCGGCTGATTGTTTTTCTCCATCCAGGCACTGATTATCCAGGCTTATGTGAGTGTGTCCAGTGAAGTGTTACTATTTCAAAGTAATTTCTTACTGAGCAATGATGTCCTTTCTGTTTATTTCACATATTTACAATACCTGAGAACATCCACCTGGAAGCCCCTCAGAATACACAGAAATATTGGGAGATCTTTGTGAATAGATCTATATTCTGCCTAAATATATAGCATACTGTCCATATTTGAGAACGTCTTTCAACATACAGCTTTAATTTGGGATTTTAACCATATGAGAGAACTTTTATTAATATCGAATGATATGTTTAGCAACTTCAATTATTTATTTATTCATACTTGTATTTGCCCGTTATCATAGGTGGCTGCCTGTGATCTATTCTGTGGAGCATAAGATCACAGCTTATTGGTTATAGTGTTTCTGACCTGATCCTTATATATTTGATTTATTCAAATCATTGTTTTCTTTTAACTTGGAGGGATTGATTTTGCTAACTGTGCACGGATTGACTGGTAGGTTAATATCAGCGCAACAAAATATTTTATTTAATTACTACGCATGATTTTGCCCGCTTTTGACCATTGGTCGATCACATTCATGGCCGTTTGTGATTTTGTCAGCTTCGTATATTAATGTTTTGTCCTTAAATTGGGCCATCTTCGTTTGTTTACAATATGTGGATGCTCATAGTTTGCCCCTTTTTATGTGGGTATTCCCGTACACACATTAGATTTGTTTCCATCAATTAAGATGGTGCTGTTCGGTGGCATCACAGGACTCAGACCGGGGCTTGGGCATCTGTTGTATGTATTTAAGCGGTGCGTCAGGACGCCGCCCGTGCCCCAAGATGACGTCCTGTGAGTGACGAAACGCGTAGGGAGGAGCAACGTGCTGACATCACAGCGGGTTGCGCTAGCCCCAGGAGCAAAGGGCTGCTATCGAGAGCCGGCCAGCTCGATCTTCTTAATGCTGTTTTATCCTACTTTAACCCTAAGTGTCCATTCGTCTTTTAATATTTAATAAATGTTAAAGGTTTTACACTATGCAAGCCTTCTGTTGTTTTATGGAGATCCATTAACCGTGCCTATTCAGATGAGGATTACCATCGCAGAGGCTGAGGTGTTTGGTGCATAGTACAGAGACCCCAGGGTGGGATATAAGCCATCTGTGCTCCGTGGTCCTCTGTAATAAGGGACCATAACCATCTGGTAAGCGGCAGCGTGTGCTCAGGAGGCACTTTTCTATCTCTTCACAGTTCTGTGGTGTCTTGATTACCTATCACCGTGGATGAGCTATTAATTTATTGTGTATGGACTATTTTTTGATTCGTTTTTAATAGTCACTATTATTACATATGGACTTATTTTTTGTTACTTGTTTTTTGTGTTCACTTTACCATTTAGTCACAATCGTTATCAGATGCTGTTTTTTTCAAATTCAGTTTTTGTATCTGTCTTATTGGTATATTTTGCTTTATTCTTTGTTAATTCAAGTGGATTTATTCATCTTTATTTTGGATTTGAATTTTTTTAGTTCATTTACTATCACATTTCACATATTATTTTCCCCTTCGCTGTGAGTGCACCTGTTTAATTTTTATTGGTCAGCGTCCCAGAGGTCAATATATCTAGCGCAGCTTCATCTTTTTATATTTCTGTTTGGTGTTGTATAACACCCTGAGTTTCAGCTTGGTTTTTATAGTTAATAGCACAGTTTTCTTTTTTATAATCTTTTAAATGCTCATTGCTTTTATGAGGTTAGGTTGGGTTCATACTAGTGTAAATTGGATGTGGGTTAGTGCGCATTGGATGCAGGTTTCTCCGCATCCAATTCATATGACAAGAGAGTGTGCCCGGGGTCCTGTGCATCTTTGGCTCTGTTTCATGTCTGAATTCAGGCAAAATTCGGGTCTGATTCGTCCCTGAAACAAAGAAGAGGGATGCACCAGACCCCTGCTGTGAGCCGCATCCACAATAAGTGTGAGCCCAGCCTTACACTGGTGGCCTAGCAATTTGTAATTGATGGTTGTCTTGCTGCGCCTGAATCTATTAAGGTATAGTTTGCACTAGTAATTAAGAGTAATATTCTTGATAAAGGGATCCTTCATGAAAGTCAAATCTTTGACTTTTTAACAGTAACCATACTGAGCTAAAGTAAAGAAGATTTTGGTGTATATTTTGTGTCCACCACAGCACTCTGTTCATCTCTCAACTGGCTTCTGTTTGCTCAACTAATACAATTTAAAAGACTAACAACAACATACAAAGTCATCACAATTTTTCTCAGAGCTAGATTACCAATCTGTCTAAAGATATCACCCCAACCATCATCTTCACTCTTGCCAAGCCCCCTGCTCTCTAGCTGTCTTGTCTCCTCTTCCCATGCTTATATCCAGGGCTTCCCCAAAACCTCTCCCATCCTTCGGAACTCTGTACCCTAATCTGTCCAGCTATTTTTTTACTCTGTCCACCTTTAGGCAATCCCTGAAAAACTCGTAGCTCCTCTTGTCTTGAATTTTATTATAACTGTACTGTCCCCTTTTATATTGTAAAATGATGCACATAGCGTTGGTGCTATATAAATCATTTATAATAATAATAATGATAATAATAATGTTGGAGTCCTGACCTTTTCATCATTGAATATTTCTACAATACAGTTTTTTCCATACCAGTTACTGCTGAGCAGTGTTGCCAACCGCCCGTAGATTTATGGGCAGCCCATAAAAACAAGCACTTTTTCATCTGCCCATAAAAGTCTGTAGGAGCAGAAAAGTGCCAGTAAAAATGGTTGATACCGTCACGGGTGTAAACTGCGCATGCGCAGCTCCTGGATCCCCGAGACGATCCAATCCTGAGTCCATGCCGCCTCCACCTGCTGATGATGTCATGCCGCAAGCCGCATTTCCCGCTACACAGTGCCGGATGGAAACTTTAAAATGCCAGGAGCTGAGCGGAGCGGGCTAATGGTGGAGGAGCCTGTGCAGCGTGTGGACAGTACAGTGGAGCCAAAGGACTGGCAGCACCAATGCACCATCACCGCGAGAGAGATGGATGGACAGGGTTGACCCGCCCCCCTGCCCGGGATGGACAAACAAGCCCCCCTGACCAGTGCCCTGGCTACAGCCCCCTGCCTGGTGAGTGAGTGGAGTGCATATATATAAACACACACACACACCACACACCACACACTAACTTAAACTTAGAGAGAGTCCCACCACCGGACCCCTAGCCTGGCTGCAACATCCATCCATCACTTGGGCTGGATGCTATTTATGTGATATTTATAGGCAGGCACAGGCAGCAGTTAGACAAGAATGGCAGTGGTGTGATTGTACAGATGTTCACAATCTCTGTCTTGCTACCCCCTGTGTCCTGTCCGCCATCCTCTGACAACCTCTAGTATCCTGTCCGCCATCCTCTGACCACCTCCTGTATCCTGTCCGCCATCCTCTGACCACCTCCTGTATTCTGTCCGCCATCCTCTGACCACCTCCTGTATCCTGTCCACCATCCTCTGACCACCTCTTGTATTCTGTCCGCCATCCTCTGACCACCTCCTGTATTCTGTCCACCTTCCTCTTACCACCTCCTGTATCCTACAAAACAACTCAGTGAGAGGACCTCTGCACTATGAGATTCAACTAAAGGTGCAAATGATATGAAATTGCTGCAAAATCCAACGGTGATCACAAATCACCTAATGGCAATATAGTAGATATAAAGAATTAAAAGTGATGTTGCGCAAAACCTTTGTGAATAAAAATATCAATAGTGACCGAAAAAACTTATAAGTGATCAAACAGTGATGGTGTGATAAAAAATACAAGTGCTAAAAAATCTTCAAGCACGTAAAAAACTCACACTAGTGAAAATAAGCAGTAAAAATTAGCAAACTGAACTCTCTACACTTCCAAAGTGTGAAAAAATAAATTACATATAAATAATTAGATGTGCAAAAAATTCAAAAAATAAAAGTAATCATATATTATATATATCAAATAGATAAATGCCTTAATCCATTAAATTGATAATTGCCAATGATTCCCGAGCCCAGGATCAATCAGAGAAGAAGATAACTGCTCGGTGAAATAAGGGAAAATCATCTCCAACCTGGTGTCTGGATCCACATATAAAAATAAGTAAGCCTCCAATAGTGCATTACCAAAAATAACCAAGTTTATTAAAAAAATATTTATAATAAAAAGATCTGCTTATAACAAAGCAGTCAGAGACATGCCAAACGTGCCAAACATAAATAACGGCGTTCCACGCCACCTTATACGTTAGTTCCGGTCCGCGGTATCAACATCCGGTTTGCGGTAGCAACATCCGGTTATGTTAGTTACGTCCTTACGTCCTACTCATTACATCACACTCTCGTGACTTCCTCAGGGAACCGGATTGGTTGGAAAATCCATCAATTTAAATCAGTTTAACAGGAAGTGACAAAAACGCCATTTTGTTGAAGACCAAAGGTTTGATAGAATGCTACACCTAGCGACCATTCGCTTTCATATGGTAATCAATGTAAATATATTAAAAACGGATATTAAAAACAGGGGGATTTAATTAATAGCTGAAACCATATAATAGTATCAACAATAACAAGTAATAATGTTCTGTCAGTAAAAAAGGTCTTACTCACATCCAACACCAAATCATTCCGATCTGTGCCGTCTTGTGGTAATTAGGAGAAAATGGATTTGGAATAAGTATTCTCACTCATGCCATCTTATGGTAGTTTGGAGGAAGTACCTCCAAAAAATACCAAATGATCAAACTAATAAATAGAAAATATATATATATATATAAAAACTCATTGTCATCAACAATGGGTCAGTGTATCGATAGTCTTATTCAATCTGCCATTCAACTTACTACATCCTATATTAAGGACACTAAACATGTTCTACAGCTATTGGAATCACCACCAGTCCTAGAAGGAAGAACATTACTGGCAACAGCGGATGTTTCATCTCTGTACACAATCATCAAGCACCATCAAGCATGTGAGGCCACAAAGTGGGTTTTGAGCAAAGTTAGCAATCTAAAATGTATGCAGAGGAAGTTCCTCATAAAATGTATTGAGTTTTCTCTTAAAAACAACTACTTTTGGCATGACCAGGCATACTACAAACAGGCCACTGGAATCGCTATGGGAGCCAAATTTGCCCCGAGCGTTGCCAATGCGTTCATGGCCCAATGGGAGGAAGAGGCAATTTATAAAAATACACCTTGTGAATTAGGACTATACAAAAGGTTCATTGATGATATAATAATAGTATGGAATGGAAGTAAAGAATCACTGGAAAAATTCCTATGTAAATTGAATCAGAATAAGTATGAAACAATGTCGAGCTACTAGTGATAAAACTTAAAAATAGCTAAAAAGTAGTAAAGCAGCTAGCATAAACAGTATAGTAAACTGCACAAACAAGTGAAAAAGATAAAAAATGCAGCGCTAGTGTGTAACAAAGTGCGAAAGTGAAGTATCATCTCACGTGCAAATATAAAGCTGATAGTAACTTGTAGGTCAGATATCAACATGAACAATATACAACAACAAAAGGACAAACAAATCAGGAAAGTTTGTCATAGGTAGGTGAAAATGTCCATATAAGACAGCAAAAAGGAAAAAAAAAACTTCAACTAAAACTGTCTGTGATAAACCAAAAAAATAGGAGATTCTTAAAAAAAAATGAAATAAAGTCCCATGTGTAGATGATGCCTGTAGATGATAGTAAATCAACTACTATATAAATAAAAATGTATTAAAACAGCAAAAGCTTAACAGTACAATCCACCTAGTCGGGTAGGTACAGGGAGCGATCACATAAAAAGTAAAGGATAAAAAACAGTATCACGTGGTGTCAGAAAGCACAAAGGCTCAGCAACCCGACATGTTTCGGACAAAAGTCCTTCAACTGGGGCATATAACCTTGTGTTAGGCACTACGCTATATAAAGATCTTAAAATTAACAAAACAACCGATCAGCTGGGAGTGCTGACATTGGGAAGGTAATATGACCAAGCGATCCTCTGCACACACACACCTTACATTGCATCATTTAATTGTGAAAAATGTAGTGGACCCCCCACTCAAAAAACATTTTTCTTTTTTTAGTGGTAAAGGTTTTTTTCCTTGCAAAAATTGTTTTGCGTGTCAACATTCCAAAAAATTCCAAGGAAAAAAGAAAGAATTCCAAGCCACTAGTACAGGGAACATATACCCTATTAAGGATTTCACTAGTTGCCACACAGAGGGGGTGGTTTATGTTCTGCAATGCTCGTGCAAATTTCAGTATATAGGGAGAACCAGAAGGGCATTAAAAGAACATGTCCAAAACATAATGAAAGGATTCCCAAAACATAGTGTATCGAGGCATTTCGCTGCAGTCCATAAAAATGATCCAGCAGAACTGACATTTTGGGGTATAGAGAGATATTAGAAATCATGGAGAGGTGACCATAAAGTTAGAACTATTAGTCAAAAAGAATCAAAATGGATCTATAAAATGAAAACACTTGCACCTGATGGGTTAAACATCGACTTTGACTTAAATTGTTTTATAAGCGATTATGAATCTTTTTATTGTGAACCTCATATCTGACTTCCGGTGTGCAATATCATTCATACATTTTTACTACACCACCTGTTTTTTTCTCATTTTTATTTCTATTTCTATTTTAGTTTTATTTTTATTTTTACTTTTAATCATATTTTTATTAATATTTTTTCGTATCTGATTAAGTTGGCAACGTTTTTTTAGACATATTATTTTATATATATATATTTATTGTTATACATATATATATATTTTCTATTTAATAGTTTGATCATTTGGTATTTTTTGGAGGTACTTCCTCCAAACTACCACAAGATGGCATGAGTGAAAATACTTATTCCAAATCCATTTTCTCCTAATTACCACAAGTCGACACAGATCAGAATGATTTGGTGTTGGATGTGAGTAAGACCTTTTTTACTGACAAAACATTATTACTTGTTATTATTGATACTATTATATGGTTTCAGCTATTAATTAAATCCCCCTGTTTTTAATATCCGTTTTTAATAAATTTACATTGATTACCATATGAAAGCGAATGGCCGCTAGGTGTAGCATTTATTAAGCCTTTGGTCTTCAACAAAATGGCGTTTTTGACACTTCCTGATAAACTGATTTAAATTGATGGATTTTCCATCCAATCCAGTTCCCTGTGGAAGTTATGAGGGTATGACGTAATGCGTAGGACGTAAGGATGCAACTAACGTAACCGGATGTTGCTACCGTGGACCCGATGTTGATACTGTGGACCGGAACTGACGTATAAAGTGGCGTGGAACGCCGTTTTTTATGTTTGGCACGTTTGGCATGTCTCTGACTGCTTTGTTATAAGCAGATCTTTTTATTATCAATATTTTTTTTAATAAACTTGGTTATTTTTGGTAATGCACTATTGGAGGCTTACCGTACTTATTTTTAAATGTGGATCCAGACACCAGGTTGGAGGTGATTTTCCCTTATTTCACCGAGCAGTTATCTTCTTCTTTGATTGATCCTGGGCTCAGGAATCATGGCAATTATCCATTTAATGGATTAAGGCATTTATCTATGCCCATGATGTAAGAGTTCTTTGAGCACATTGAGTGGATGCCATTATCACTTGATCTACAGTCAACATGATTTGTTTTATTTTTTTGTGATGATTCATGAACTTTTTGCATCATTATCATTATTTTAATTTTAATTTTTTTAATTTTTTGCACATCTAATTATTTATATGTAATTTATTTTTTCACACTTTGGAAGTGTATATAGTTCAGTTTGCTAATTTTACACTGCTTATTTTCACTAGTGTGTTTTTTACGGGCTTGAAGATTTTTTAGCACTTGTACTTTTTATTTTATCACACCATCACTGTTTGATCACTTATATGTTTATTTTGGTCACTATTGATATTTTTAGTCACCAAGGTTTTGCGCAAGATCACTTTTAATTCTTTATACCTCCTGTATCCTGTCCGCCATCCTCTGACCACCTCCTGTATCCTGTCCGCCATCCTCTGACCACCTCCTGTATCCTGTACACCAGCCTCTGACCACCTCCTATATCACGTCCGCCATCCTCTGACCACCTCTTGTATCATGTCTGCAATCTCTGACCATCTCTTGTTTTTTATCATGTCTGCAGTCTCTGAGGGGGGAGTCTGGAGAGGAGTCAAGAGTAATAGTGACGCCAGAATGGGGGTCATGGGAGAAGTCAGACATGTGTGGACTGTGGAGTGGAGACTATGGAAAAAACAGAGACTTGCCAACCTGGAATCTGACTAAGCCCTGCGCCTGAGAGGAGGTCAGTGACAGCGCCAGGCAGTCTGAAGAGGGGGTTATTGATGTAAGGTTAGAGTGAATACAATAATGTAAGGGGGATTTGCTTTAAAGGTTCCCCTTCATATCAGTAACCCCTCCTCCCCTTACCTTACTGCATTCACTCTGCAGAAGGTGGTCTCTGGTCACCCCCACATCAGTGTTCCTGGCATTCCCCTTTACATCAGAGTCTGCAGGATTCCCAGCTTATAGTGCAAGGGGGAACTCTGGTATAAAGGGGAATGCAGTGGACTCTGATATAAGGTGGTCTCTGGTAACCAGAGCCCCCCCTTACATCAGAGTTTCCCCTTGGAACATTATCTGCAGCATACCCTTAATGTCAGAGTTCCCTTTTCACTGTAAGGGGGAATCCTTCACACTGATATATGGTGGATCTCAGTCCTGGCTGGGTTATATGACTGTACTCTTCGCTGGTTCTCATCCTACCTATCCCACTGCTCCTTCAGTGTCACTTACAACTCTACTTCCTCCTCTCCTCTTCCTTTTTCCGTTGGGGTCCCCCAAGGTTCTGTTCTCGGACCTCTCCTTTTCTCAATCTACACCACCTCCTTGGGTCAGTTGATTGCCTCCCACGGCTTTAAATATCATCTCTACACTGATGACACCCAAATCTATCTCTCCACCCCCCAGCTCTCTCCATCTGTCTCCTCACGCATTACCAACTTATTAGCAGACATATCAGCGTGGATGTCACATCACTTTCTCAAACTCAACCTATCCAAAACCGAGCTCATGATATTTCCTCCCTCAGGTGCCACTTCCCCTGATCTCCCTGTCAAGATCAACGGCTCAACTATCAACCCATCTCCCCACGCCAAGGTCCTAGGTGTAATCCTGGACTCTGAACTAACCTTTCGACCCCACATTCTATCACTATCCTCTGTCTTCGCAACATCTTCAAGATACGCCCCTTCCTAACCAATGACACCACAAAGCTTCTAATCCACTCCCTGGTCATCTCCCGCCTTGACTACTGCAACTCCCTCCTCATTGGTTTACCTCTAAATAGGCTATCCCCACTTCAGTCCATCATGAACGCTGCCGCCAGGCTCATCCACCACACAAACCGCTCAGCGTCTGCTACACCCCTCTGCCAATCCCTCCATTGGCTGCCACTCAGTCACCGAATTAAATTCAAGATACTAACTATAACTTACAAAGCCATCCACAACTTGGCCCCTAGCTACATCTCTAACCTAGTCACAAAATACCAACCTAATCGTTCTCTTCGCTCCTCCCAAGACCTCCTGCTCTCAAACTCCCTTGTCACCTCATCCCATGCTCGCCTTCAGGACTTCTTCAGAGCCTCCCCCATCCTCTGGAATGCTCTACCCCAATCCGTCTGATTTTCTCCTACTTTATCCACTTTTAGACGATCCCTGAAAACTCATCTCTTCAGAGAAGCCTATCTGGCCCCCACCTAACAACTGTACATTTATCTTCTCAATCAGCACATCACCCACAGTTATTACCTCCTGTATCTCTTGACCTTCCCTCTTAGATTGTAAGCTCTAAGGAGCAGGGCCCTCTGATTCCTACTGTATCAAATTGTATTGTATTTGTACTGTCTACCCTCAAGTTGTAAAGCGCTACGTAAACTGCTGGCGCTATATAAATACTGTATAATAATAATAATAATAATAATAATCTGACCTTCATGTAACTGGAGAAATATGGTATTTTGACTTTTGTTTAACTTAAGGTGGTCTCTGGTCACCCCCACATCAGTTTTCCCTGGCATTCCCCTTTACATCGGAGTCTGCAGGATTCCCAGCTTACAGTGCAAGGGGGAACTCTGGTGTAAAGGGGAATGCAGTGGACTCTGATATAAGGTTGTCTCTGGTAACCAGAGCCCCCCCTTACATCAGAGTTTCCCCTTGGAACATTATCTGCAGCATTCCCCTTAATGTCAGAGTTCCCTTTCACTGTAAGGGGGAATCCTGTACACTGATATATGGTGGATCTCTGTCCTGGTTGGGTTATATTAATCTGACCTTCATGTAACTGGAGAAATATGTTTTTTTGACTTTTGTTTAACTTAAACACATTGCTAATAGCACTAGCTACATGTTTATAGTTTAAAAATATCGATATTTGCATGATTTAGCACTGAAAACGTCCATTTTAGGTACTTTTTTGCAGTGCCAGTAAAAAATGTGGCTCTGCCAGTAAATTTCATGATTATTTGCCAGTAAAATATCAGTGCCATTTGAAAAATCTTGGCTTTCTGCCAGTAAATTTCACTTCGGGGGGTTGGCAACACTGCTGCTGAGAAATTATAGCAAACTTCATTGAAGGCTTGTATCTGCTTCTATTCTGTAGTTACTGAAATAAACCACTCTATATGTTAAGTGGGAGGAAGCACCTACTACGAGTACATAATAAGTGGCAATGTAGTAATAAGAAAAAAACTGCATCCTTGTGGGTGTGTGGCTAATTTATTACCAAAGATCACATATAAAAATCTAAGGGCAGTGCTGGAGTTTTACATTAAGTTTTGTGCGAACGTCATTAAACCAGTCCCATGACCAGAAAAGGAGATCACTGGGGACAGTGGGTAGTAAATATAACTGAGGGAATAGTTCTACATTTCGTCCCCTGTAGTTTTTTTTTTTTTTTTTTAGGCATACACATAGTGAGTCTCCAGATACCCTCATTCAAGTGGAATTGTTAACTGGATAGTGTCCATTTGTTTCTTCCATGTATTGTACAAGATTTCTCTTTACAGCTATTGGTCATTGGACAAAAAAACCCCTAGTGTTGGAAAAAGCACTGAACTGAAGTCCTTTGGGCTTTAGGGGGTATCAAAATGATAACTGAAAGATCAGTTTCACCAAGAAAGATTGCAGGTCCACTTGCCCAATGACAATCAGTCTGGTAACTTTTCCCTGCAGCTCTTTTATCATTTGCTCCTTTACTTTTGATGTTAAATTTATCCTTAGGTTTTAAAGTAACGGCATAAGAAAAAAATAAAATAAAAAAGATAAAGCCAATTGTACATTTCTGTTGTGTCTACATCTTACCCACCTGCCATAGTCTGGCCCACAGATACCATATAGTAAAAACAACTTTTTCATATCTTTATAAATGATATAGGGTCTGGGATCAAAATTAACATTTCTGTCTTTGCAGATGACACCAAGCTATGCAGTGGAATAACGTCCTTACAGGATGTCTCCAATTTACAAGCCAACCTCAATGCACTGTCTAATTGGGCGACTATGTGGCAGATGAGGTTTAATGTTGATAAATGTAAAGTTATGCACTTGGGGGCTAAGAATATGCATGCATCATACATGCTAGGGGGAGTACAACTGGGGGAACCTGTAGTGGAGAAGGATCTGGGGGTTTTGGTAGATCATAAGCTCAATAATAGCATTCAATGCCAAGCTGTGGTTTCTAAAGCAAGCAAAGTCCTTTCTTGTATTAAGAGAGGTATGGACTCCAGAGAGAAAAATATCATTTTGCCCCTGTTCAAATCATTAGTAAGACCTTATCTGGAATATGCAGTTGAGTTTTGGGCGCCAGTTCTCAAAAAGGATATCAGGGAACTGGAGAAAGTGCAGAGAAGGGCAACCAAACTGATAAGAGGCATGGAGAAACTCAGCTATGAGGAGAGATTAGAGGAACTGAATTTATTCTCTCTTGAGAAGAGGAGAATAAGGGGGGATATGATCAACATGTTTAAATATATAAGGGGTCCATATAGTGAACTTGGTGTTGAGTTATTCACTTTACGGTCAACACAGAGGACATGGGGGCACTCTTTACGTTTAGAGGAAAATTTCATCTCCAAATACGGAAAGGTTTCTTCACAGTAAGATCTATGAAAATGTGAAATAGACTCCCGCCAGATGTGGTTCTGGCTAGCTCAGTAGATTGCTTTAAGATAGGCCTGGATTATTTCCTAAATGTACATAATATAACTGGGTACTAACATTTATAGGTAAAGTTGATGAAGGGAAAATCTGATTGCCTCTTGGGGGATCAGGAAGGATTTTTTTCCCCTGCTGTAGCAAATTGGAGCATGTTCTGTTGGGGTTTTTCGCCTTCCTTTGGATCAACTGTGGGTATAGAATTGGGTATATGGGATTGTACGATATTGGAAAAAAAATAATATCTATATATTATTTTGCTTTATTTCTGTTTGCATATAGAAGATTGAAATGTAATAATAAGTTCTTTGAAATGTGTGTCTGCCCTAGGCCATGGCCTCTGTGACCTTTCCACATTTTTTTTTATTTTCTAAAGCGGAATAACACCTAAATCATGGATGCCTTTAAGCATAAATTCCATTAATTGTATGGGAAAATTGTTATGTTTGCAAAGAGTACAAAAGAGAGATGAGGTGTTGATTTTTGAAAACTGGACTAAAGAAAACATGGGTCTTAAAGTAAGCCTGTATTTAAAATAGAAAAAAAAATCAAACTAACACCCATTGTGTAAAAGATACCATAGTGCGCCTTTACCTACCTTCACCAGTACTGTTCACTGCCCTGATTCACACTAAGATCCTGAATACTGGCTATGGCAGTTGTACTCTGCTAGCTACACAACCACAGATGTGACAGTGCTTGGACTGGCCTCTCAGACACCAAGCACTGTATTTTAGAAGAATGTTTGTATTCCCAATGCCCTATTAGGATTTTCGCATGGATTGGGGCTACAAACAGAAACAGCAGATAAAGTACACATACATTAAATCACTGAAATCTTTCACAAGCTTTAATAAGTTAATTTAATTTGAAAAGTAATTTTTCAATATCTTCAGATCCGCAGTTTTCTTTAAAATAAAACCTGGTGATCCTGCCATGAAGGTGTCTGCTAAGGCATTTCTTATTATAGGGCAACAATGCTTTGTCTCTGTCTCCCAACTGTGCTTCAGTGTTGTCACCATGCTGGTAGGTTAATTAGATCCCGTCGAAAAAATTGGCCAAATATGTGTATGTTGTATGTGTATGTGTTTGTAAGCGTGTCGGGACCCCATGGGGCAAAGGACCGCGCTATACCGCTGATGGACACCGGCGGCAAAAAGCGTCCTGAGGCGATTCAGTTCACATAGGTAGCGCTATACAAGTCACTCATTCATTCATTCATTCACTATCTTTTCAGATGCAGACTAAATCTGGCCATAAACTAATCAAATTTTGTTTGAAAGTTTTCATTCTAAGAACATTTCTTTGATTTTCTAATTGTTAGTTGGATCAAATCGGTCTGTGGTTTTGACCAAAGTGATGAGAAAATTGAAAGGAGCAGGATGGAAAAATTTTCTCAAACAAATTCATTTCTGTGTATGTGGTTTCAATTGGGAAATTACATTCAACCTAAAATCAAATGTTAGAAGCAAACAAAATTTTGAAGTACTGTCGAAAACATCAAGTCATTAAATGTACAGAGAATTTTCATACAAATGTTCATATGAATGTTCCTAAAAATGTTCGTTCGAAAATCTACTAGCGTATGGCCAGCTTAAAAGTGGACATTACAACACATTTGATGCAGGCATGGTCCACTGTTATCAGTATCAGGAAAACTTGCCCAAGAAATGCCATGCAACAATCACTGGGTTGCATGGAGACAGAAACTGGCAAAAAAAAGGGCAAAAACAAGTATTTATTTAAAGTGTTACTAAACCTAGGACCCTGCATTCACTATATCTGGTCTCCCACAGTACAAAGAACATGGAAATGCAATTATTTTATTAAATATAAACTGCTAAAAACATTTTCTCATCAGCAGTATATAGCAATCTTGTGACTTATATTAGTGACTGGTTGAAACTTGTAGGAATTTTCATTCTACTCTGACTATCCTATGAAGCTGCAGGACCCCTGACCCTCTGTCTGGACAGTGCTGATTGGCCCTGCGCCAATCACATGCACCCTGCCAAGAAAAAAAAATCTGTCTAGCAATACACACACAACTGAGCCTGTGCAGAGTGACTCCAAAGCCTCAGAATTACCAGGAGATGAATTAGGGATAGTAGAAGAAGGGGAGGATCAGAGAAGGCATGATAAAACAGCCTTTTTTACAATGCGGAGGATTAACCCCTTAGGTTCCACAGTGAGTATAACAAGCCTGTTTTACTGCATATACAGACTGATTTTACTGTTGCGGGTTTAGTAACACTTTAATTTTTATTTAAAGAGAAACATCACTTATTTCCAAAGTTAAAAGTCAGCAGATTTTTAAGAAAGACATACTTATCAGTCCATGAGGTCTAGTGCTGTCTTCCTAGCACCTGTAGTCTTCACCGCTTTGGCACTGCCATCTTGGTCCTTGGTCCCAGCCAGCTCTCCACTGCCCATGCACAAGATTGGCCAGTAGGGGGTATCTGCTAAAAAAGTTACTTGCTACCCAAACAAAATTCCAAATATGGAAAAGGAGGGTAAGGAGGAGGCTTGGGCCTTGTACTTTTTCTACAGGTGGGGGTGGAAGGGAGTTTGTTTGTACGTTTTTGTTGGCTGGAATCTTTTAGGTTTTCTCCAAATAAAAGAAGAAATGCATTGGTCTACTATGGACAGCACTTCAGTTTTCAAAAATGAGCATGAAATCCACAGTAGAGAAGCTGTTTTGATTCTAACAGATATAAAATTACTGTAACAATTGTGATCGTGTAAGTATAACACATTTTATTGAATTTATTTTCTGGTATCTTTCTGTTCTCTTCTAGAATCTTCTTTGTCCTCTGACTCATTATTCCTCCCAATGTAAATAGGCTTACTAGAGCTCCCGTGTTTTCCTATATAGCACAGGAAACAATGATGCCTATTTGGTGTGTCATGAACAGCGTGTGTGTGCATTTATTGATTGACAGCTATGACACCTCTATGTTTTCCTAGCAAATCAATAGCACAAAGCCCTCTTTTATGCAATGCTTTCCTCCATATTTGCACTGATGTCATGCCTTAACTTTACAATAAAACTCTATGAGCAAATATGTCATTTAATCATTATTACATCATCAACAGTAACAAATTACCCCTAAAGCATAAACAGGCAGACTACTGACAATAAATATGTATAATTGTTTCCTATGGAGGAAAGACAAGTGGCTTGTGCATTTGGCCCCAGTAAAGTGATAGCTATTTGTAGCCGGTCGCCTGTGTGTTTATGCTGCTGGTGTAATTTGCTAAAATGTGTGATGTAATATTAATTTAAATATACATACATTCAATATGGCTATTTTGAAGTGAAAATGCCAAACAAGCATTTTATATGAAATGCATTACATCAGTGTGAATAGTCAGTAAATGTGCAGACAGGGTGGCTTTGTATGTGTAGGCTTGACTGTGGAATAGAGATATGCCCACACGTCAATCACTATTACACAAGCAAAACTGTGCTATTGAGACAGGCGTATGCTAAAAAATAATGATAAATGATTCACTAGTGCCTGCCCTCCCTCCAAGTGAAATCAGATAGCAGCGCTAATTATAAAAATGTGCATACATATGTGACTTAATCACAAACAAGCTGAAAAGTGACAACCTCTTAAGTGTCATATAAATAATGAGCAAAATTATTCTAATGTGAAAAAATTAAACAGTGTATAAATTGGTAACATAAAAGTCCAATAAAGTAGTGACGTAGTGATATGTGTGATGCTTCACAAATAATACAGATCTTCAGTGAGCAAAAATCTTCCACCACACCGCTGTGCACTGTGATCTCCACTCCCCTTCAGCGAGCAGACTCACCAGCTATTTTTGCCTTACACTCTCGTGCTTGGCTCACAGGCTATTCCCACACAGTAGGGGGTACAGTGATAATTTCCACTCAATTCCTGTTGGATATCCAGAGCATATGCTAGCGTACTCTCCACATGAAACAAAGAAAAGCGAAGCAATAGTGCAGTAACGCAACAAACTTTAATAAAAGTAACACTCTCCTCCACCATTAAACTCACATTTCAAAAACTTGAATCAAGCAGAATAGCACAGCACACATGGTCATCACCAAAAAACACTCTCCAAATAATAACCGGACGTATGGTGGTCACGGCGGACCCAGGCAGTCGGATGTTCGGATGACTCTCACCCGTTCCTCGCGTCTCCTGGAGCCGCTTCCCCGCTTTCCCGTATGGCGCCTCCTATCTCAGCGTCCTACGTCTAGCGCGTCAGATTGCCTCGTAGCCACGCCCCGACATGTTTCGTCACAAGGGACTTATTCATGGGATTGGCTGCGCTATCTGGCAATCTTTCTTAAATACCCTCCTCTCTCGTATGACGCGGTAATGGTGACACCGCGCCTGCGCACTCCCTGTGTCTCCGCTCGCACCATACGTGTACATTGCTTAGTATACACAAGTTAACATGCATTTAAAAGCTACAGTTACTGCAAGTGCTGAGTATGACACTATATATCTGCAAGAGAACTGCTTGGTAATCCCGTGAGCTCATGTCATAGGCCGTGCGGGTCACCAATCATCTTTACATGTGTTCTATATTGCAGGTCTTAAGTGTCATCTCAAAAAACATTTAAAAAATTATTTTTTGAAATTTATATCTTTTTTATTTCTATAAAAGACTGTCATTAATATTAAAGCTGAATGGTTGGAAAAGTGAATAAAAAAATATATAAAAATTATTAAAAATAAAATAAAAATAAAAATAAAAATAAAAATAAAAATAAAAATAAAAATAAAAAAATATAAAAAACTTAACCCATTACGGTCCATCTCAGGTACTCCTGGGTATTCTGAAAGAGTTCTACCGACACACAATTTTTTATCTATGGTGCACCTTCCACAGTTATCAAAGTGCAGCATATTATTATCCACTCTGTCCCCCCTCCCTGTCACCCCCCTTAGTAGGTAAATCTCATAATTGCGTTGGTGTTATGGATTCTTAGCCTCTCTATATTTAGGGTGACAAATACAGAGGGACCCCAACCGGTCATCAACCGCCCACCAATCATTATCAATAATCATTGATGAAACAGTTGAGGTCCAATTCTATATTTAAACCCCCCGGAAAAAGACATTTAAAGAGGTATATCCATCGGGTTTCTCGTTGGGACAGATCCCTTATTCTGTTTGAACCCCTCCACGATGGATATACAATGTCTATCCCGCAAAATTGTAATAAACTGGGGTCCTGGTTATGGTATTCTTTGAAATGGAGGGACACGCTGTGATACTTGAAACCATTTTTTATATTGGTTAAATGCTCAGAAATACGAACCCTTAGTAGTCTTTTGGTGCGTCCTATATAGAACAGGCCGCATGGGCACCACATCAAGTATACAACAAATGATGAGTTACATGTAATGAACTCCTTGATTTCAAAAGTTTCATTTGCTCGATTAGTGATACTCTTCGTACTCCTACTCCTGTTCCTCACTGTTCTACAACATATGCATTTGTTGCATGGAAAAAAACCTTTAAGGTTAATTTTAATTGATGGTTGAACTGGGGGGTCAAGAATTTTCTTTACCACTTTGTCTCCAAAGTTGGGGGCCCTTCTATAGATGAACTTAGGGGTTTCGGGTAACATCTCTCCTAGATGTCGATCCCTACGGAGTATGTACCAATATTTTTTAAAAATGGTCTCTATCTCTCTATATTGACTATGATAGTTGGATATGAAACTCCACTGATGTTTTTCCTCAGACTTAGTCCTTTCTTTCTTTTTCAAACAGTCCTCCCTTGGTATATTAGCTACCTGTTCTATGACATCATCCATGGATTTTTCTGAATACCCTTTCTGGAGGAATCTCTCTTTTAAAACCTTTGCCTGTGTGTAGTACTTCCCTTGTTCTGTACAATTTCGACGGACCCTCAAGAATTGTCCCTTCGGAATGTCCCATGCGGCCTGTTCTATATAGGACGCACCAAAAGACTACTAAGGGTTCGTATTTCTGAGCATTTAACCAATATAAAAAATGGTTTCAAGTATCACAGCGTGTCCCTCCATTTCAAAGAATACCATAACCAGGACCCCAGTTTATTACAATTTTGCGGGATAGACATTGTATATCCATCGTGGAGGGGTTCAAACAGAATAAGGGATCTGTCCCAACGAGAAACCCGATGGATATACCTCTTTAAATGTCTTTTTCCGGGGGGTTTAAATATAGAATTGGACCTCAACTGTTTCATCAATGATTATTGATAATGATTGGTGGGCGGTTGATGACCGGTTGGGGTCCCTCTGTATTTGTCACCCTAAATATAGAGAGGCTAAGAATCCATAACACCAACGCAATTATGAGATTTACCTACTAAGGGGGGTGACAGGGAGGGGGGACAGAGTGGATAATAATATGCTGCACTTTGATAACTGTGGAAGGTGCACCATAGATAAAAAATTGTGTGTCGGTAGAACTCTTTCAGAATACCCAGGAGTACCTGAGATGGACCGTAATGGGTTAAGTTTTTTATATTTTTTTATTTTTATTTTTATTTTTATTTTTATTTTTATTTTTATTTTTATTTTATTTTTAATAATTTTTATATATTTTTTTATTCACTTTTCCAACCATTCAGCTTTAATATTAATGACAGTCTTTTATAGAAATAAAAAAGATATAAATTTCAAAAAATAATTTTTTAAATGTTTTTTGAGATGACACTTAAGACCTGCAATATAGAACACATGTAAAGATGATTGGTGACCCGCACGGCCTATGACATGAGCTCACGGGATTACCAAGCAGTTCTCTTGCAGATATATAGTGTCATACTCAGCACTTGCAGTAACTGAAGCTTTTAAATGCATGTTAACTTGTGTATACTAAGCAATGTACACGTATGGTGCGAGCGGAGACACAGGGAGTGCGCAGGCGCGGTGTCACCATTACCGCGTCATACGAGAGAGGAGGGTATTTAAGAAAGATTGCCAGATAGCGCAGCCAATCCCATGAATAAGTCCCTTGTGACGAAACATGTCGGGGCGTGGCTACGAGGCAATCTGACGCGCTAGACGTAGGACGCTGAGATAGGAGGCGCCATACGGGAAAGCGGGGAAGCGGCTCCAGGAGACGCGAGGAACGGGTGAGAGTCATCCGAACATCCGACTGCCTGGGTCCGCCGTGACCACCATACGTCCGGTTATTATTTGGAGAGTGTTTTTTGGTGATGACCATGTGTGCTGTGCTATTCTGCTTGATTCAAGTTTTTGAAATGTGAGTTTAATGGTGGAGGAGAGTGTTACTTTTATTAAAGTTTGTTGCGTTACTGCACTATTGCTTCGCTTTTCTTTGTTTCATGTGGAGAGTACGCTAGCATATGCTCTGGATATCCAACAGGAATTGAGTGGAAATTATCACTGTACCCCCTACTGTGTGGGAATAGCCTGTGAGCCAAGCACGAGAGTGTAAGGCAAAAATAGCTGGTGAGTCTGCTCGCTGAAGGGGAGTGGAGATCACAGTGCACAGCGGTGTGGTGGAAGATTTTTGCTCACTGAAGATCTGTATTATTTGTGAAGCATCACACATATCACTACGTCACTACTTTATTGGACTTTTATGTTACCAATTTATACACTGTTTAATTTTTTCACATTAGAATAATTTTGCTCATTATTTATATGACACTTAAGAGGTTGTCACTTTTCAGCTTGTTTGTGATTAAGTCACATATGTATGCACATTTTTATAATTAGCGCTGCTATCTGATTTCACTTGGAGGGAGGGCAGGCACTAGTGAATCATTTATCATTATTTTTGTATTGTTTTAATTTAAGCAGCAGCTGTCAGTGAGGGGTAGGTCTGTGAGCGCAGCGTTTGGCACATAGGAGAGGGCGGTATTCCTGTGTACCATACCAAGTGACAGTATGCTAAAAAATGCTTCAAGGCATTCTGCTCAGACATTTGCTAGGTTTCAATGTTGGGCTGTATGTTATTTCATTGAAGGATATTTATAGTCATTGTCTATTTGATGAGATTCTCAAATGTTGTTTGGAAGCATTTTAGGGCTGTATGTCTGGAGATACCCTGCACAATAAACAGCCAGCCACCTGGCATGAACTGGTTATTTTCAAGGTGTAGAAGAGGTTTCCAAAGAGCCTTACAAATTGTATAAACCAGTGGTAGTCAACTCTCCTGATCTAGGGGATCCTAACATTACCAAAGGGCCACCTATAATATTCAGTGAGACTGCAGACATGATACAGGAGATCATTGTGTACAGGAGATGAATTGAACCTGGCCCAAATAAAAGTGCCACATTCAGCTAAATCTAGTTACAGAAGGAACATGTACATAGGGGAGGACTTTAAAGACACTTTTTGAAACACATTTTATCTTAAATGTATACAGTTTGTATTAATTGGTGCAAACTGTAGACAAACATGAAAACAAGAAAAAAACAACAACTTCTTTTAAAATAGTAGCAGTACTGAAATATTATATGTGACCTTTTATATGTGACATTCCTATACAGTGGAACCTTGGTTTACGAGTAAAGCGGTTAACAAGCGTTTTGAAGTGTTGTGTTGTCTAGCAATAAAAGGATCAGGATTCAAGCAAATTAGTCATCTTCCCTTTTCCCTAAGCAGCGCCCTCACTGAAACTTTAACAGCACAGTCAGTATCTGTCATTGGGACCCCCAGCACCCTAAGGCTCCATGCACACTGGCTTAAAAAATGTTGCTTCTACAGTAGTTTTGTGTTCTGCCTGTAGAAGCAGCTCAATGTTATCCTATGCGTCCATGCACATTAGAACGTTAATATTTTGATTTCATATTTTGATCTTAACGTTTAGAAGCAGGAAAAAGAAACCCTTCTGGTTAGCGTTTCTTATTGGAGCTCACTGGCAGAAAAAACGTAAAACTCTTCTAAACTCGTTTAGACTTCGTACAAAAAATGCTCTATGTGAGCATTTTTTACTCCCAAGAGAACAGACTTTTTTTAAGCTCAGTGTGCATAGAGTCTAATGCCGCGTACACGCGATCGGAAATGCCGCCAGAAAAACTCAGATGAGAGTTTTTATCGTAAAATGTGACTGTGTGTATGCTCCATCGGTCTTTTGCTGGTGGAATTCCAGCCAGCAAAAGATTGAGAGCATGTTCTCTATTTTTCAGTTGGGAAAAGTTCCTATTCGAAAATGCGTTCGTCTGTATGCAAATCGGACGCGCAAAAAATCACGCATGCTCGGAAACAATTTGACGCATGCTTGGAAGCATTGAACTTCATTTTCTTGGCTTGACATAGTGTTGTACGTCACCACGTTCTTGACGGTCGAAAGTTCAGAGAACTTTTGTGTGACCATGTGTATGCAAGCCAAGCTTGATCGGAATTCCGTCGGATAAACCATCCAAATTTTTTCTGATGGAAATTCAGATCGTGTGTATGCGGCATAAGGAACAATTACCATTGTCTGCATGTGAACTTCTGAAAGGAGAGTGCATCTTGTGTCTACTCTGACTCGTAAAGAGAAATGGCTATCATTGTCTATATGGAGGTCCAAAGGGTAGTTTTCTCTGTCTGCCTTGATTAATTAACCCTCTAATAAGAAATTAATGGTTACAGAGATTTCTTCTGTAACAAAGATACAGGAGATGATCAGAAACTATAGGCCTGCTACAAGGGGTGGTCAGAGACTTCAGAGATGCTACAGAGATGATCAGAGACCATGGGCAAGCTAGGAGGGATGGTCAGAGATTGCAGACATGCTGCAGGAGATAGTCAGGGGCCTTTCATTCATGGGCCTATCTTCCAGTCATATAGATCCTGTTTCATTTATAGAAGCTTCTATGAATGATGGAGGTTAGCAGAAATGGCAGACAAAGTCAGCACTGTCACAGGTCCATTGTCTTAAAATAAACTAAACCTTTTACCTTCTAGAATACTATCAAAAGAATATTTTCCATTCATTGGCCTGAGTAAGCATCTAGGAAAGGAAAACATAGACTATTGTGTGCAGAGTCCCCGAGCATGAGTGTGAAAGGGCAGCAAGTTGGGCACAGGTTTAAATAATCATTTACAATTGGTTCCTGTGTAGGTGGCGTTTAGAGAAATCTGTCACTTTAACAGGCAAACATTAAACAGTTCAGGTTTAAGCAGTAGTTTACTGTATGTTTATATAGGATAACATTGATTTTAAAGCTAAACTCCAAACCCAAAAACTTCCATTTCAATAAATTCAATAAAGATTGGTTTGCGCAAAAGTTATAGCGTCCACAAAATAGGGGATAGTTTTATGGCTGTTTTATTATTAATTTTTTTTTTTTACTAGTAATGGCAGCGATCTGCAATTTTTATCGGGACTGCGACATTATCGCGGACACGTCGGACAATTTTGACACATTTTTGGTACCATTGGCATTTTTACAGCGATCAATGCTATAAAATTGCATTGATTACTGTAAAAATGTCACTGGCAGTGAAGGGGTTGACCACTAGGGGGCAGTGAAGGGGTTAAGTGTATGCTAGTATGTGTTCTAACTGAAGGGGGGAGGGGACTGTGCAGGGGAGATGACAGACTGTCTGTTCATACTCTGTATGAACAGACTATCTGTCTGTTCTCCCCTCAGAGAACTGGAAACTGTGTGTTTACACACACAGATCCCGGTTCTCGGTGTGCCCCGAAAGATCGCGGGGGCCCAGCGGTGATCGCGACTCCTGGGCACTCGCATCGGCTCCGTGCGCGAGCTGGGGGGCGCGAGCTTACGGCAGTGCACACGCGCCCCCTAGTGGCCGTCTATGGTACCGACATACCATGACGGTGATTCGCGCAGCCGAGCCATGTTGCCGCAGCACATCGGCATGTGGTTAAAGAAGGACGTCTTCTTTACAAATAGCTTTAGGACAGAGCTGACATCCAGCTCATAAGTTGAGATAGCTGAATCAGTTTGCATTGTTGGAAGGGCGATGTCCTTATTCAAGTTGAATGACTTATTCACTTTAGGGCAATGATGATGGAGAGTCCTTAACACTACCCTGTCCGGTAAGTGTCTACAGCAAGGAAGCTTATAGCTTATGGTTTGGATGTCCGATAACCCCCTCCTCGTCATTATGGCCATGAGGAACTCTGCCTTCAACGTTATATTCCAAATTAGAGATGACTGATCGACCAAAAAGGGTGACTGAGACAGCATATCAAGCACTACTTGCAAGTCCCAAGGAGGAACAAATGATCTGTTTGGATGATGAACTCTGGTGCATGCCCTCAGAAACGTACAAATCAGTTGCCAAGTAGCCCATCTCACGCCCAATAAGACGGATAGGGGTGAGAATTGCACATTGAGCGTGTTTTATTTCAGAAGCAGTTTGTAGGTTCCACTGCCAAAGACTGTAGCAGCGGAAACCACATCCTGCGTGGCCACAGAGGGATAATCATTTTCAATATTCCTGGATACCTGTGTATCCTGTTGAGCAATCTAAAAATCAGAATTATTGACAGGAATACATATACGCTAGATTGTAGACCCACTCTTAGCTGAGTGCATCTACTGCCTCTGCTTTTGGGAATATCACTCTAACTAGGAAGCGTTTGCACTTTGTGTTGGCTGGAGTTGCCATTAGATCAATAACCCCACTGACTGCAGATCTCGTGGAAGACTGACTGACTCAAGGACCATTCGTTGTTGTCCAGAGTCTTGTGACTCAAAGTATCCGCCAAGTAATTCTGAGAGGTGGAATATAAGTGGCTGACAGGTGAGCCAGATTTCGCTGAGCCCAATTCATAATGGGCGAGACTTCTGCCAAAAGTGTTTGGTTCTCTGTACCACCCTGCTGACGCACATATGCGACCACTGACTTGTTGTCCATGTGGAGTAACACATTAGATCTGCAGACTTGCTCCCAAAATTCCTTCAAGTCCTGAAAGGCCGCCATCAGCTCGATTATATTGGAGACTTTCTTCCGCTTGCTTTTTCATCGGCCCTGGACTAGGAGCCCGTTGAGATGAACCCCCCAACTTACTCCAGAAGCATTCAACATGACCACCAACAGTGGACCCAGATTCAGTTGATGGTAGTTGAACAGGTTTAATGGCTTCAACCACCAATTGAGAGATCGCCCCATGCCAGCGACAGCCTGATTCGTTAACGTGTGGAACGGATCTTCCATTGTCTCAGAAATTTCATTTTGAAAATCCTCATTTGCCAATGGGCCCACTTTACCATTAGTATAGTGGTTGTTACTGCCCCCTGAAGTTTGAGACACTGGGAGTTTGGAAGATAAGATAATGCTGACACATATCTTCAGGTGGGAAATGAGACCCGACACCTTCTCCGGAGGAAACTCTACTATGTTCCTGAAGGTATCTATGATTGCCCCCAGGAATACCATTCACTGTCTGTTCTGCCAATTGATGATCCTACTGAATATTAGCAGGGTTTTAACTAGGATCTCCCGATGTTCTCACGGTACTTGAGGGTTTCAAGCCACTAACAAGATGTCGTCCAAATAATGAAACACTTGCAGGCCTTGCCTGTGGAAAATGATAGTGACCTTGGAGAATATCCTTGGAGACATGGACAGGCCAAACGGTATACAGACAAACTGAAAATGGTACTCCATGACTGCAAACTGCAGATACCTGTGGAAATCTTGATGGACCAGGACATACAGGTACACATCCTTAAAGTCTAGGGGCAACATCCATTCCCTTTGTCTGATGGCCTGTGTGACTGACTGTAGGGATTCAATCCGAAAACCCTGAACCCAGACCTTCAGGTCCAGCACTGGTCTAAAGACTCCTGTTTTTTTCTTTACCAAGAAAAGTGGAGAATAGAAGCCTTGATAACTCTCTTTAATAGAGACTGGCTCTATGGCTTCCTTGCGCAAGAGTGACTGGATATGCAGTTCAGTTGTGCGAACCAGTTCACCAAAAGGATATTGGGGAACTGGAGAAAGTGCAGAGAAGAGCAACCAAACTGATAAGAGGCATGGAGGAGCTCAGCTATGAGGATAGATTAGAGGAGATTAAAGGGGGATATGATTACTATGTGTAAATATATAAGTGATCCATATAGTGTACTTGGTGTTGAATTATTCACTTTAAGGTCATCACAGAGGACAAGGGGACACTCTTTACATCTGGAGGAAAGGAGATTTAATCTCCAAATATGAAAAGACTTCTTCACAATAAGAGCTGTGAAAATGTGGAATTGACTCACGCAAGAGCTGGTTCTGTCCAGCTCAGTAGATTGCTTTAAAAAGGACTGGATTCTTTCCTAAATGTACATAATATAACTGGATACTAGTATTTATAGGTAAAGTTGATCCGGGGAATATCCAATTGCCTCTTGGGGGATCAGAAAGGAACATTTCCCCTGGTAGGGCAAATTGGATCATGCTTTGCTGGGTTTTTTTTTCCTTCCCCTGGATCAACTGTGGGTATAGGTTTGTGTACATAGGACTGTAAAATTATTATTATTATTATTTTTTTTTTTACTTTTATTGGTTGAACTGGATGGACTTGTGTCTTTTTTCAACCAGACCAACTATGTAACTATGTAATTATGGATGCACTCGAAGAGTATTTGGAGTTTCTGCAGACACTGAGGAAGCTTCGTGCATGCAAAGTGAGGTACAGTAGGTGAAGAAGAAAAATCCCAACGATGACCTTTCTGGACAACCTTCTTCATGACCCATGTTTCCGCTATGCCCAGACCCAAGAAAATCTGCACAACCTGGCGCCTACTGGACCTGTCTGTGCGGGGAAACCCTCAAAAGGGTGGGAGCTGGGTTCAACTTGGCCAGCCATGCCACCGACATCTGAGATGACTATCATCCTCTTCTGAAGTCCTTACCAGACTTATAGGATCTAAAATCTCTTAATCTGCCTGCAAATTGCCTTCACCCCTGCTGGCAACATTGTCTTGGTTTCGTATCCCAAGGGAATTATCCCAACTTGCCTACGGTGACCTTAGATGTTGCAGATTCTAATTTGCTGCCAAAAAAAGCTGTCCCATCAAAGGGAATGTGACACCAATTTGTTTTGAAAGAGGCATCCACTGTCTATGGCCTAAGCGACAAGACCCTTCTTGCCATTACTGAGAAAAGCATGACTCTGGCAGTGGCTTCACCCACAAAGCCTGCCTGCTTGAGTTTGTTCAATATCTTCATAACAGAAGAAGTTTCAGAGTCTGCCAGCGCTTTTAAACTACATCCCAAGCACTGATCTTCCACTTAGCCTTCCTCAAACTGTGTGGCCTCCATTCTATGTCAGCCTTCCTGGCGGGCTCTTGAATGGGTTGCAGCTGCAGTGGGGCTTGCACCTCTAATTCTTGAGGAGCAATGCTTTTAAAGAAAAACACTCATATCTACTTAATATACTTAATAGTGCAGCGCTCAACCAAAAACTTTGAGCAAACAAGATATTAAAGTGACAGTGCAAAAAATGTATACGTGATAATAATTCATTTGGTGTTATCCCCATCTAATAGTGTTCATAAAAAAAATTAAATATGGAAAAAAGGTGAAACAATTTCATATATTAGGTGCAATAATTTCCTCTGGGAGGAGCTCTACACGCTGACGTCACGCTGCCGCATCTTTGTTCTGGAGTGGTGACCATCTTGGTATGTTCGGCCGCTGTGTTTGATACTGTTTCCACATGGATTTTTATATGCTGTATGTTTTATCAACTTTAAAATAAATACTACACTATTATACAACTTCTGGGCACCATGTGGTGAGCTCTTCTCCACCTAGGATGAGTCGCCCATCCATTTCTGATCGGCATAGGAGAGCCCAAGGGATCAAGGTGGAAGCTTTGTGAGATGGCTAAGCCATAACAGGAGAACACTATTGATGGTTCTGGTGAGCGCATAGTGGTGGTGGAACTCAGCACTGTGGGGAAGCACCCCAAGTTATCTTTTGGCACCATATTGCACTTTATTGTCTGGAAATGGACATCAGGGTGTTTCAGCTGTGGATTTACATCAGTGTTTGGACTTTTTAATATGTGAAATTTTTGCTCTACCTAATATATTAAATTGTTGCACCTTTTTTCCATATTTATTTTTATGAACACTATTATATGTAGATAACACCATATGAATTATTGTATCACATATTCATTTTTTGCACTGTCACTTTAATATCTTGTCTGCTCAAAGTTTTTGGTTGAGCGTTGCCCTTTTAAATATATTGTGTTATGAGATTGGTCATCTTTTTGTGTTAGCATCGCTTACTCTTTTTGGTATGCTCATATTTACCTACCTGACCCTCACCTTGTACTGTGTGGGCGGTCTCTGGGAGATCTCATAGCTACACTTTTTTTTTTTAACAATAGGTTTTTATTGAGGTTTTTCAGTTATTTTGTACAAGAGAGAGATAATAAAATAAGAAAAAGTAAACAAACATGAACAAGATATTGTGACATAGTTTACGAATGCGAACATTTATCTTATTAGTAGAGCTTTTACAAGTCAGGTTCACATAGGCAAAGAGATCAACATATTTAACTTGGAAGTAATAGGAGCAATCCATAAATTCAAATAAATCAAATATTGACTTAGCACTTTGATATTGTCTTTCTTTGTATCAGGTACCTAGAGACCCCCGCCCCAACGCCCTTCAAGGGAACTCACTGCGCCTTTAGGCGGAGGTAGCCAGGCCCCGTCCTTAACCACTTCAGCCCCACAAGGATTTACCCCCTTCCTGACCAGAGCACTTTTTACAATTTGGCACTGCGTCGCTTTAACTGCTAATTGCGCGGTCATGCAATGCTGTACTCAAACAAAATTTGCATCCTTTTCTTCCCACAAATAGAGCTTTCTTTTGATGGTATTTGATCACCTCTGCGGTTTTTATTTTTTGTGCTATAAACGGAAAAAGACCGAAAATGTTGAAAAAAAATGATATTTTCTACTTTTTGTTATAAAAAAAATCCAATAAACTCAATTTTAGTCATACATTTAGGCCAAAATGTATTCGGCCACATGTCTTTGGTAAAAAAAATGTCAATAAGTGTATCTTATTGGTTTGCGCAAAAGTTATAGCATCTACAAGCTAGGGTACATTTTCTGGAATTTACACAGCTTTTAGTTCATGACTGCCTATGTCATTTCTTGAGGTGCTAAAATGGCAGGGCAGTACAAACCCCCCCCCCCCAAATGAGCCCATTTTGGAAAGTAGACACCCCAAGGAAATTGCTGAGAGGCATGTTGAGCCCATTGAATATTAATTTTTTTTGTCCCAAGTGATTGAATAATGACAAAAAAAAAAAAATTACAAAAAGTTGTCACTAAATGATATATTGCTCACACAGGCCATGGGCACATGTGGAATTGCACCCCAAAATACATTAAGCTGCTTCTCCTAAGCACGGGGATACCACATGTGTGGGACTTTTTGGGAGCCTAGCCGCGTACGGGGCCCCGAAAACCAATCACCACCTTCAGGATTTCTAAGGGCGTAAATTTTTGATTTCACTCCTCACTACCTATCACAGTTTTGAAGGCCATAAAATGCCCAAACCCCCCCCCCCAAATGACCCCATTTTGGAAAGTAGACACCCCAAGCTATTTGCTAAGAGGCATGGTGAGTATTTTGCAGCTCTCATTTGTTTTTGAAAATGAAGAAAGACAAAAAAAACATTTTTTTTTTCTTTTTTCAATTTTCAAAACTTTGTGACAAAAAGTGAGGTCTGCAAAATACTCACTATACCTCTCAGCAAATAGCTTGGGGTGTCTACTTTCCAAAATGGTGTCATTTGGGGGGGTTTGTGCCACCTGGGCATTCCATGGCCTCCGAAACTGTGATAGTCAGTGAAGAGTGAAATCAAAAATTTACGCCCTTAGAAAGCCTGAAAGCAGTGCTTGGTTTTCGGGGCCCCGTACGTGGCTAGGCTCCCAAAAAGGCTCACACATGTGGTATCCCCGTATCCCCGTTAGTGACAACTTTGTGCAAAAAAAAAAAAATAAATTTGTCTCTTTCCCGCAACTTGTGTCACAATATAAAATATTCCATGGACTCGACATGCCTCTCAGCAAATAGCTTGGGGTGTCTACTTTCCAAAATGGGGTCATTTGGGGGGGTTTTGAACTGTCCTGGCATTTTATGCACAATATTTAGAAGCTTATGTCACACATCACCCACTCTTCTAACCACTTGAAGACAAAGCCCTTTCTGACACTTTTTGTTTACATAAAAAAATTAATTTTTTTTGCAAAAAATTTCTTTTAACCCCCAAACATTATATATTTTTTTAAAGCAAATGCCCTACAGATTAAAATGGTGGGTGTTTCATTTTTTTTTTCACACGGTATTTGCGCAGCGATTTTTCAAACGCATTTTTGGGGGAAAAAACACACTTTTTTAAATTTTAATGCACTAAAACACACTATATTGCCCAAATGTTTGATGAAATAAAAAAGATGATCTTAGGCTGAGTACATGGATATCAAACATGACATGCTTTACAATTGCGCACAAATGTGCAGTGGCAACAAAAGAAATACATTTTTAAAAGCCTTTAAAAGCCTTTACAGGTTACCACTTTAGATTTACAGATGAGGTCTACTGCTAAAATTACTGCCCTTGATCTGACCTTCGTGGTGATACCTCACATGCATGGTGCAATTGCTGTTTACATTTGACCACAGACCGACGCTTGCGTTCGCCTTAGCGCGAGAGCAGGGGGCGACAGGGGTGCTTTTTTTTATCTTTATTATTTTTTTGCTTTTTATCTTATTTTTAAACTGTTCCTTTCATTTTTTTTTTTTTTATAATTTTTATTGGTATCTGAGGGAATGTAAATATCCCCTATGATAGCAATAGGTAGTGACAGGTATTCTTTTTTGAAAAAATTGGGGTCTATTAGACCGTAGATCTCTCCTCTGCCCTCAAAGCATCTGACCACACCAAGATCGGTGTGATAAAATGCTTTCCCAATTTCCCAATGGCGCTGTTTACATCCGGCGAAATCTAAGTCATGAAATGCTCGTAGCTTCCGGTTTCTTAGGCCATAGAGATGTTTGGAGCCACTCTGGTCTCTGATCAGCTCTATGGTCAGCTGGCTGAATCACCGGCTGCATTCTCAGGTTCCCTGTTGGGACAGGAGAGCAAGAGAAAAACACGGAAGAAGGTGGGGGGGGCATTCCCTCCCACTGCTTGTAAAAGCAGTCTAGAGGCTAATTAGCCAATAGGATTGCTTTTACATGAAAGCCGACCGCTGGCTGAAAAGAATGATACCAAGATGATACCTAAACCTGCAGGCATCATTCTGGTATAACCACTCAAAGTTGTGAATGGCGTACCTGAAGACAAAAAAATGGTTAACAATAAAGCACAGTAAACGGTAAAGTATAAAAAATTGCATACCTGAAAAGCAAACATGATAAAACATAATAACAATAAAACATTGCAGAATAGAATACAGTAAAAAAGAGCAGAACAAAAGAGTGAGAATATAGAGAGAGAGAACAATAAAACGACAACAATTTTTTTTTATTTTATATATATATTTTTTTTTTACACTTTTTTTTGTAACTAACTTTTATAACTGTAACCGGTTCCAGGTTCGGGTCTCTCAAAATGCGATGGCATCTTGGGAGACCCTGTGAAAGTGTGCCTAGTCTGTGCAATGCTGTACCCTACGCTAATACTCAACTAGTCAATGGTAGCGTTCAAAACATTCACCAATGCAAAGACCAGGATTGTCAGGACAGGAGGGACAACAATAGCGGGTGTCATGCCTATAGCCGCGCTTGCTGCAGACACGACATCTTTTTTGGGGGGGTTCGTTGGGTAGGGGTAGGGTAGGATATAAAGAAAATGCCTCTCATGCAGCCGACTGCATTTGGTTGGGGATGTGAATGGGGGAAGTACGGGCGCTGCAGAAGTGGTGGGTTCCCAATTAGGATTGGTGAATGCAGCAGGAAGGGCATTATGGGCACGACGGCCTGTGTTTGTCTTCTTCTTGGTGGCAGTGGGACACTACTTGTGCCCGCTGCCACCAAGATACAGATATTGATCCGTTCAGATACTATACCACTAAGGGAGGTGTACGGTGCGTGCGTGGGTGTTAGCGCTACTGGCACTAACCTGACACTGCCTGGGGCTGGTGCTTGCCAGTTCACCATAACGCTACCAAAAAAACTGTTAGCGATCGCAGGGATCAGGCCTGACTCTGCGAACGCTGCAGTTATGCGTTTAGTGTTTTGTAAGTGACAGTGATCGATCGATACTGCACTTGGGTGGGCTGGGCCAGGCGGAGGGGCAAACGCAGGTGCTAGCAGGTATCTGGGCTGATCCCGCTAACACTGCGTTTTTGGGAACCCTAAACTGCTGGGGACGCTAGTATAGATCTGATCGGATCAGATATTGATCCGTTCAGATACTATACCACTAAGGGAGGTGTACGGTGCGTGCGTGGGTGTTAGCGGTACTGGCGCTAACCTGACGCTGCCTGGGGCTGGTGCTTGCCAGTTCACCAAAACGTTACCCAAAAAAACTGTTAGCGATCGCAGGGATTAGGCCTGACTCTGCGAACGCTGCAGTTATGTGTTTAGTGTTTTGTAAGTGACAGTGATCGATCGATACTGCACTTGGGTGGGCTGGGCTGGGCCGGGCGGAGGGGCAAAACGCAGGTGCTAGCAGGTATCTGGGCTGATCCCGCTAACACTGCGTTTTTTGGAACCCTAAACTGCTAGTATAGATCTGATCGGATCAGATATTGATCCGTTCAGATACTATACCACTAAGAGAGGCGTAAGCTGCGTGCGTGGGTGTTAGCGGTACTGACGCTAATCTGATGCTGCCTGCGGCGACGCATATCACCGCCGGGCGATCAGGGGGCTAAACCTTTATTCGGTAATAAACGGCGGGTTTCCTGACACTATAAAAAATAAAAGAACTAACCAGCGTCACCCGTAACGGTTATACGGTGATCAGTGGTGAAAGGGTTAACTAGAGGGCAATCAAGGGGTTAAAACATTTATCAGGTAGTATATGGGGGTCCCCGACGCTATAAAACGCTGACGGCAAACCTAAATATTTACCTCCCTAACTAGCGTCACCAGTAACACTAATACAGCGATCAGAAAAATGGTCACTTAGCGACACTGGCGACAGGGGGTGATCAAGGGGCTAAAACTTTATTACGGGGGGTTAGGGGGGTATCCTAGACCTAAAGGGGGCTAATACTAACTGCCCTGGGGGGTGATCGGGGGGGGGATCGGGGGGTAAAGAGGGGTGTTTTGTGTGCCTGGCATGTTCTACTGAGTGTGTGTGTGTTTTACACTCACATCGATGTCTTCTCTCCTCGGCGCCGGAACGGAAAATACCGAGACGAGGAGAGATGACATCATTTCCTTTGCTGCTGTTTAGCATACAGCAACAGAGGAATGATTCTATTGGCCGGCAGCGATCGCGAGGGGGGGACACGAATGGATGGCCTCCCCCTCACCTCCGATCGCCGCTGGACAAAAGCCGACCACCTCGGGCACCGGGGGGGGGGTCCGATCGCGTGATTCTGCCTTCCCGTGCCATTCTGCTGACGTATATCGTCGTGAGGCGGTCGGCAAGTGGTTAGGTCTGGTAACATCATTCTAATTCCCTGTACACACGGTTGGATTTTCCGAAGGAAAATGTGCGATCGGAGTGTGTTGTCGGACATTCCGACCGTGTGTGGGCTCCATCGGACTTTTTCCATTGGATTTTCCGACACACAAAGTTTGAGAGCAGGCTATAAAATTTTCCGACAACAAAATCCGATCGCGTCAATTCCGACCGTGTGTGGCCAGTTCCGACGCACAAAGTGCCACGCATGCTCAGAAGAAATTCCGAGCCGAAATAGCTTGGTCTGGTAAAATTAGGGTTCGGAATGGATACAGCACTTTCGTCACGCTGTAATGTCAAAAATAGTTTAATACAGCGCACTCTCTTCTTCTTTATAATGTGAGAAGAATGAAGTAGTTTTGATGCTCATATTCACACAGACTTCTCACAAACGTCTTTCTTTATTATTTAGCGGGATTCCCTCAATATATTTTGATTGGTCACATCTGACCAAATTTCTTTTTTGGTCTTTTATTTTTGTTTTGTATTTTTTTCAAGGCTGTTTTTCTTTTGTTTTGGGTTTGTATTTTTTTCAAGGTTGTTTTTATTTTGTGTTTTTTTGGGTTTTACTTCAGAATATTTTTGTGTGTGTTTTGTGTGTCAATTTACCACAACACCATTGATATCTTGTATTATTTAATCTCAAGGAGGTTGTTTGGTGTTGGTGTTTCACATTGTGTATTAGAAATGTACCTGCCTCCTCACCAACAAACTGTTCTTTTTGAAGGAAAACACACATAGGCAAGTATAATTGAAACAAAAATGCCTTTATTAAGGGCTCACAACCAAACAAAAAGGCAGGCAACGCTGGAGAAACAGCTGAAATTGGTGAAGCCTTTGGCCCCCAGGGCACACATCAATTCTTTTCCAGCAAAATTGGTGGCCTGAGGAGTCCATATCTAAGGGAGTGCAGTCTGGTCCAGAAGTCCCAGAGATCCTGAAAGCAGCAGATGACATCTGTGTCCCCAGGCTGTGGTCATACAAGAGACTGCATCTTTGACCAGACCAGACTGAACCCAGGGCCATCATTCTCTGGTCTTCCTTCCACGCTTCCTTCCATGCTGTGGCTGTGGTGGTGGAGTTGTGGCAAGAGGAGGAGGGGGATGGGCCAACTCACTCCGGTGGGTATTGGGTGTGATTTTGCCACTCACCCCCTTACTTAGGACTTTATACAGAAGGTCCTCACACAGCTTGCGTTGACCCTCCTGCATGCCCTTCAGTTTGGTGGCAGCCATGCAGGCAAAGGCCTCTTCAGGAGTGGGGGTAGCTCTGTGGGACGCAGAAGCCTCCTGAATGAGCCTGAGTGCAGAATCCTGAACGTGACTCCCCTTTCTCTGTCTTTTGTTTGGAAGGCGGAGGGGAGGGACCTGTGATTCGGTCAGGCTCCGACTGGTCCCGGGCTTCTCCTGGCTGCCACTTAGCCCCGTCTCCTCCTGGCTGCCACTTACCCCCGCCTCCTCCTGGCTGCCACATTCCACAGCCTCCTCCTGTATGCCACATTCCAGAGCCTCGTCCTGGCTGAGCTCTTCCTGTGTATGAAAAAGGGACATAGTTTTAGTTTTTTTCTTCATGAATCACACACTATTTTAATCTCATGACTGTTGCAAATTGAATGTTAACAAATATAATAGATTATCATTCTGAGCCCAGCATTTTTCATTCTTGTCCAAATTATTTTAGAAAACTACTGTCTATTGATATGTAAAAAACTTTATTAAATCAGCAATTAGTGATCAATAATAACATCTAGTAAACATCATTTATTTATTGACCAGAAATCTGTAGAACAATGCTATACCTGACTCAAGCTGGGCTCCTCCACTTCTTCTTGGCTGGAAGTCCCAGGTTAGACATCAGAAGCCTCAGCTGGGGTAGAAGATAGGGTGGAAGGAAGAGTGGAAGGAAGAGTGGAGAGGGATTCCCTGACTCCAGTCTGGTCTGACAGAAATCGCAATCTCTCATAGTGCCACAGTCTAGGGACATAAATGTCATCTGCTGCAGCTCCGGGTCTCTGGAAATCCGTGACCTTCTTGCGCTCCCTTAGATAAGTGCTCCTCAGGCCACCAATTTTGGCTTTTAAATAGGGGATGGTTGCTCTGGGGACCACCGGCTTCACCAACTCCAGCAATTTCTCCAGCGCTGCCTGCCTCTTTTGTTTATGATTATAATGTGGATGTTTCACCTGCTACAGACAGGGCAGCTCCCTGTATTTATCTATGAACAGGGGGAGGAAGTTGTGGTCATTGAAGCCATCCATTTTATCTGCAAGATACAACACAAGACAAACCCTAATGTCAGGCGAAACTCTCCTAATCTTGTTACAATATAGGCCTCAATTTAGAAGCAGTATAGGGCCAAGTTTAGATCTTACCTTCGTTATCACGATCGGCGCCTCCGATACTCCTTCCTCCACTCACAGATCATACGTACTACGCACGCGTGTTACGCTTTATAGACACTGCGCATGCGTGTATCTCCGCCCGCCCCTGGCATTCTTTCTAGTCTATTCCCCGCCCCTTCTCATTCGGCACAGTGGGGAAGAGCACATGGCGGAGACACAACAGTTGCATGCTAATTACAGCAACGAGGAGGAGGGGGAGGAAAGCCCGGAGCCAGAAACGTCCCGATCCAGAAGGAGACGATTTAAGGCATCAAATATGTATTTTGGGGAGATGTTGGAGATGGTCGACATACTGAAAAGGGCCGACTATGACGGGAAGTATGGACCTTACCCCAACCCCAATGTCAGAAAGGCCAAGATCATGGCGAAAGTGGTCAAGAGTCTGCACCGGAATTTCGGGGTACGGCGATCCAAGGATCAGCTCAGGAAGCGGTGGTCGGACCTCAAATTAAAGGGAGCACGAGCAGTACATAAAGATCCGGAGAGTGCTGCAAAAAAGTAAGTAGTTGTCCTTTGTTTCTATTCTTTATGTTTCTTACGTTCGTGCTTTTCTTAACTGTTATCCAGTTTCAAAAGGCAACTTTCATGTTCATGGGCACATTATTCGTTCGTATAAAACATTGTTCGTTTGGCCATATGCATTTGCCAACATTTTTTATGGCCTACTTGTGTGAAAATAATTAGTTTGTCTAGATGGGTTTGTAACTAGAATGAAATGCAAACTAGATTCTGTGTAAGGAGAGCACACTCAACAGCAGTTTTCACATCTGGACGCTGGAGCACTAGTGTGGGACACAAGAACACCCTTTTTATTAGGGGGTCCCACACAGGTGCTCCAGTGTATACTATAGGGGTGTCTCCATCTTTGAAGCTTGTACAAGACAGGTAAAGTATTGAAGCTTGACAAAGGACAAGAAAAATTCAACATCTTGGAACTCTGCCAAAACAGACAATTGTACCCCACTTCCAAGCTATTTTTCATATTTATAGTTCTGCCATCAAATATCTGTGTGCTAAGTATACCTTTTTTTTTTTACATGGGGGATAAAAGACTTGGAGGACACCCCTCATCCAAGGAGACCAGAGACCCCCCACCTCTGGAAGAAGGGGAAATCCACCCAAGACAAGCAGAGCAGGAGGAGGAAGACGTGGTGGAAATTGGCACCACAACAGGTGAGTGTCTGCGACCACAGGCTCAGGTAAGAGATGGATACCGGCATATTTATAATACATGTTGTTTTTTGGTTTCTATCTTTGTAGGTGATCGTGATGTTGTGGATCCAGATCCTTTCACCTTGGAAAGTGCACAGATCCTGATCGGGGAGATCATGGGGTGTAATAGGGACTTGGAAAACATCCAGAAAAACATCAATGATGTTCATCAAAAAATGAAGAACATCATTGATGTTTTAGGGAGAGTTTAAAACCCCTCTAAATCTCGTTGGTTTTTGGTGTGCTAAAAATAATTTACATTTTTTGGAGAAATTTTAGAAAAGCCACATTTTGAAGAGGCACACAGTGTGTCAACATGTGCTATCTGCCATCACGGGAGATCAATGTAGGCATTTTGGGGGTGCAACCCCTTCCTCAATAATAAAGTAGCTGTGAGGAAGGGGTTGCACCCCCAAAACAAGTCCCTTGATGCCCCCGTGATGGCAGGTAGCACATGTTGACATTCGGAAATTTTTGTGCATCTTCAAAATTTGGCTTTTCCTGGGGTGACTTCACCCCATCTGAACGCAATAACAAACACAGTTTTTAAATACTCATGTCTGATATTGCCTTCAAGTTCTACCAAATGTGAACTTTGTAAGTTCAAGCTTTGTGTCTTTCTTGTTGTTTTTAAACATGCCTGTTTTATCTTAAATGGACATTTCTACTTTTTCTAATGTGACCCCAAAAATTGTTATACAAAAAACATGTTGGTTTGTTTTAAAAACCTTTTGTAAATGCACATGTGATTGTGCTGGTATTAAAAAGATTGATAATCAAGAATGTGTGGATTATTGTTTTAACGCTCCAATACTTTTGTGGTGCTCTAATTGGTGTTTTCTGTGACAATGGGTGTTATTACCTGAGGGCAAATCCACTTTGCACTACAAGTGCAGTTTCAAGTGCACTTGTAGTGCAAAGTGTCTTTGCCTTTAGTAAATAACACCCAACAGTGCTTTGTAAGGTTACATAATCACACCATTTTCAGGACTCACCACATTTCTGTCAGGGTCAGCTAAAACAAACACAAAAGGAAAAAGGTAAAACTGCGCATAGGTAAAAGTATAAACAAATTGTAAAGCTGCAGTCCCTGTGTGTAACACAAACATAAATTAAACCAAGTGAGAAAATGTGAAACTGCGCTAATAAAAACAGACTGAAATAGATGACAATTGACCATCATAAGGTGCAAAAAAACATGTAAATATATGGAGCATATAAGTAGTTGCTCATAAAAAATATGCATTCAATACATGTGCAAAAGTGCATAATCATGTGCATCAGTGCAAATTTTGAGACATATTAAAAGTCCATAAAATTAATGCGATGACCACCCAAGTGCTGATGAGTGTTGGAAGTTTGTTGATGATTAAATTTGAAGTGTCAGATCCACCGTCACCAAATATAAAAGCTGGCCGCTTACCAGAGACCCATGACCCCCCACTACAGAGGGTCTGGGTAAGCTGTTAAGGAATAATCACTCCGGACCACCATAAGAAAACCAGACAGCTCCGCTGTGTTGAAAAGTTGGGGCCTTGATATCAAATAAATCAGTAGCGGGGCAGCAAACCCTCAGCACGGAAAGCCATAAATGGAAAGAAAGCTCCAAATAGTGTAAAATCCTTTAGTTTTATTAAATAAAATATATATAAACACTCACATGTAAAATAACACTGGCGAACGAAGTGAAGAGAAGTCTGGGGCACCGGCCGAAAACCCTCAGACAGCCCGTCCTGCTGGTAGCCACAGTGATAGGAGATGACGCGAACACGTCGCTCCGTTCCGCCCAAAAGCCATTTATGGCTTTCCGTGCAGAGGGTTTGCTGCCCCGCTACTGATCCATCTGATATCAAGGCCCCCAACTTTTCAACACAACGGAGCTGTCTGGTTTTCTTATGGTGGTCCGGAGTGATTATTCCTTAACAGCTTACCCAGACCCTCTGTAGTGGGGGGTCATGGGTCTCTCGTAAGCTTCCAGCTTTTATATTTGGTGACGGTGGATCTGACACTTCAAATATATTCATCAACAAACTTCCAACACTCATCAGCACTTGGGTGGTCATCGCATTTATTTTATGGACTTTTAATATGTCTCAAAATTTGCACTGATGCACATGATTATGCACTTTTGCACATGTATTGAATGCATATTTTTTATGAGCAACTACTTACATTCTCCATATATTCACATTTTTTTTGCACCTTATCATGGTCAATTGTCATCTAAAACAAACACAAGCAGTAAATGTCACCAAAGATTTGAGTAGTTTTTTTTTTATTTGAAAAAGGTTTTACACATTGTCTGGCATATTGATAGCCCCCCTACCCGCAAAGAATTCAAGGTATCTTAGCCGGACATCACGGGCACTCAGGGGGGGCAAGCCAGGACGGTCACTTTCAAGCGCCGTCAGGGTTTGTTCATTTGGAATTGCAGCCTCAGGCCCAACTGAGCCAGCATAGTTGGCAGAATGTTGCCTTAAAAAGTTGTGTAGAACACAGCACGCCAGGATAATATGATTCAGTTTATACTCCGCCATATGTATGGGTGTAAGAAATAAGCGGAACAGGCTGGGAATGATTCCAAACGTGTTCTCCACCACTCTTCTGGCTCTGGCCAGCTGGTAATTAAAAACCCTCTGGTCCGGGGTGAGGGTCCTCATCGGGAATGGCCGCATAAGATGGTCCCCCAGCGCAAATGCTTCATCCGCAACGAAGACGAATGGGAGTCCTTCCACATTGTCTTCTGGAGGTGGCAAGTCCAAGCTGCCATTCTGGAGACGCCTGTAGAACTCCGTCTGGGCAAAGACTCCACCATCACCACTGCCAACATCACAATACTATTGAACCCCTGATAATTATAATAGTACGACCCTGAGTTCGGTGGTGGGAGGATGTGGATGTGTTTCCCATCAATTGCCCCTCCGCAGTTAGGAAAGTCCCACCACTGGGCAAAGTGGGAGGCCACAGTCTGCCATTCCTGTGGCGTGGAAGGAAACTGTGGAGTCAAAACAAAAAAAAAATTTGTCATTTTGTACATAAACAGGGAAAGCAGATTAGACACAAACATTCTTGGCCAACATCAATATAACATTTATTTGAGGGAGTTTTTAAAGACCAAAGTATAAGGTACACCTATCAGATTCCCCCTCCCCCCCCTCTCATGGGCCATTTCTAACATTATAGGGGGGGAGCTCTTGGACAGGTAACCCTCTCCACTTCATTGAGAGATGAATGCCTAAATAATGGGTATTACTTGGAACAGCCCCTCCTTAGTTACACTATTGGCAGCCCACTGGACAGGTAAGAAGTGTCATAAGACAAATATATAAATAAACACTGTACACATTTAAGCACATTTGGACATTCTGCTATTACCTAGCAAGATAATAATAGGATACAAAAACTTTAAACAGTACCATTTGAAAGTATACAGGCAGGCCCTTGCACTACATGCTTTGGGGAATTCATCCATAAATCTGACCACTAAAGAGATGGGTATAGTGTGTATGGGTTTGGCTAAGTCAGCAGATAGATGATTGAGGATAGAGAATTGGTATCAGCTGACTTAGCAGTTGGGGGGAGGGAGGATTAAAAATGATTTGGGGACCCCCCCCAAAAAAAGCCTCTGGAACTCTGCATGAATTTTAAGCATCAATCACATTTCAAAACATTTTAGGGGGTATTTAGGGTAAAGCACTACTATGGAGCTGATCAAATACATTGTTAAGTGGCTACATTAGGTGAATATAGGGCCAGGAGACCATGCTGGGGAGGTAAGTGAAGGAAAATATGTATGAAGGAGAAAAAAAAAATTACATAAAAATCCAGCATGCTTGAGGACAAAGGGGACATTCACAGCATATTACAATCATGGTAATTAGGGAATGAGGAAAGAAATACAATATATTATCAAACATTATATCAGCGTTGCCAACCTTCCAGATTGAAATTTACTGACACGACACCCAAAATTTCCTGGCACAGCCAAGTTTTTACTGGCATTTCCAAAAGTTACAAAATTACAGTTGTAAGTTTCCAGCTTTAGTATTTAGGCTACAAACAGGTACGATGTGCAATTAGCAATGTGATTTATTGTAGATATTAGGGCAAAAAACATATTTCTTATTTTATTTTCCATATAGTAAGTAAGTAGCTCAGGGACAGGACTCAGGAGGGCAAGAAATTAGAATAGAAAGGCACACATGAAATTGACTCTTGGTTCCTTCAGTCCACTCCAGCCTAAACAGCACTGACAGTCCCGCTCCTGACCTGCCCTGTTCCTGTCCTGCAGACCCACACACGAGGCTCTGGACGCTCTGCTTGGTTCCCTTGCACCATGACATCACATGACACGCTTGGGCACTGCTTCCACCAGACCCACCCGATCACACTGTAGCAGGGACTCAGATGGTCTCAGCTGGCTCTGGACCAAGCCGAATATCACAGCCATATTTTTTTACTGGCAACTTTTTTCTTTTACTGGCATTTACTGGCAGGAGGAAATTGCCTGTTTTTTACTGGCTGCCAGTAAAAATACTGACGGTTGGCAACACTGCATTATATACAATAACATGTGATATTAAAGGATAAAAATCTTACCTTAATATACTCCTTCTGCAGGACCTGGATGATGGCAGAACAGGTCTCCGGGATAATGATCCCCAGAGCCTGGGGGGAGATGCCTGTCGAGGACTTCAAGTCCTGCAGGCTTTCCCCGTCGCCAAGTACCGCAGGGTGGCGACTAGCCTCTGCTCCGGAGTGATGGCTTGTCTCATGCAGGTATCCTGCCTGCTGATATAGGGGGTCAGCAAAGCCAACAAACGATAAAATACGGGGTCCGTCATCCGGAGAAAATTCCTGAAATCATCAGGATTATTCTCACGGATCTCATGGAGCAAAGGCATATAACAGAACTGGTCACGCTGGAGCAACCAATTCTTGGTCCATGAACTCCTCCCCACCCTGTTCATGGACTGGGCTTGTGTCAAGGTAAGGACCCCAAGACCAAGCCCCCACACAGCACGAACTCTACGAGGAGTACGTATATGCAACATGGCTAGAAAACGGTCGGCTTCTCAGAACAAAGTAACAGAACGCACTGAAGAACAGCAAGGCCTGTGAAGAGCGACCTGAAAAACAGTAACGAACGAACAAGAACACAATGACAAAGTCACGCGTAGCTTGCTGCACGCACTGAAGAGCAGATACAAACCCACAAGCACAAACTGAACAGCAGAAAACGATCTGAAAACCACCAGTCTGAAAAAGCGCGAATCGTCTCTCACCAAACTTTTACTAACACGAGATTAGCAAAAGGAGCCCAAAGGGTGCTGCGCTTGGTTCTGAAATGGCCTTTTCTAGTCTCGTCGTACGTGGTGTATGTCACCGCGTTCTTGGCGAGCGGAAATTCCGACAACTTTGTGCGACCATGTGTACGCAAAACAAGTTTGAGCCAACATCCGTCAAAAAAAATCCAAGGATTTTGTTGTCGGAATGTCCGATCAATGTCCAATCGTGTGTACAGGGCATAAGTGGCATGAGCCATGGAACAGTTCAAATTGCCCTCAGTCGGACTCAAACCCCGACTGTTCAAATTACGATCGGGTAGTCGTTGGCATATAACTATGTGTAGAACATTGTTAATAAGAGAAAAAAAAATAGGATGTGACTTATAACGAGAATTTTAATGTGAATATAAAAGGTATAATAATTAATTAAACTTTATTTTTAGCATACCAGTCTAACCATGGTTTCCAGTCTTGATGTTGTGCTTGGTGTTTACCCTGAGAAGTAGCAAACATTATTTCATATGTGATGTGTAAATGAGATGTTCTTAAAACTTCTGTAATAGTTGGAACTTCCTTGTTTTTCCAGCCTTTAGCTATTTCTAGCTAGTCTGGCACTTAAAAGTATGTGGGAAACAATTTTTCTAAACCGGAGTGGGATTACCTCTATTCCTAAGGATAGAATGGCCAATCCTGGGTTTTGAGGGAGGTGGATATTCGTAATAATAGCTATTGTGCTGGAGATGGTGGATCAGAGGGCTCGCAGTGAGGGACACTTCCAAAATATATGGATCAGTGAACCTCTGTTACCGCAATTTCTCCAGCACAGTGGGGAGGCTTGTGGCGTGAAACTTGCTAGTCTTGTAGGTGTTAAGTACCACCATAATAGTAATTTTTGGTATAGTTCCCATAAATTGGCGCTTTTGGTGGCTTTATAAGTAGAAGCCATTGCTTTTTTCCATTGCTCATTGGAGTATGAGATCGAGAAGTCTATTTCCCACGTTCTCATAAAGGGGGTTTTGGTGAAAATTTATTTTTGATTTAGGATGTTATACATTACGGAGACTCCTTTGATTGAGGAAGTGGGGTTTGTGAGATATAGAAATACTCTCCATGGCAGTTTAATGGATATGTCAGGAATTGTTGATAACAGGTGTGAAATTTGGATATAAGTATACATATCATCTGAGCTTAGTCCAAACTCTAATTGGGATGCTCTGAAGGTCTTAGTTGCTGAGCCAAATTTTATATCCGTGACATTTGTGATAACTTTGGTTATCCAATGTTTGATTTTTAAATTTGGGATCAGGAGTTGCAGACTGGATATAGATAAGGCAATAGACTTAGAGGGTGTATCACCTATTAGAGTATTTAGGAGAATTTTCCAAGCTTGGTTTGATTGTTGCATACATTGGCGGTGAAATACCTATGGGGGTCTTGGGCATAAATCTACTAGCTAACAATAAATCAGATACATTTTTGTGTGGGCATTGGTGAATCTCCAATTCGTGCCACCTAGTCGTATGGTTATGCGGGAACCACTGTCTGGCCTGTGCTAGGGAGGCAGCTAGATAGTAGTCTTTTAATAGAACATGCCCTACACCTCCAGTAATTCGTGATTTGATTAGCTTTTGGAAAGTGCATCTAGCTTTTTTCCCTGGCCATAGAAAGCTATTTACCATGGATTGGGCTTTAGTAAGGAATGAGTCAGGGGCAGGAATGGGAAGGGTTCTGAACAAATAAATAAATTGAGGAAGTATGGTCATTTTAAAAGCAGCCAATCTTCCAGACCATGTCAACTCTATTTTGGACAAGGTCTGTAGCTTGGGTTTGAGTTTAGTGAGAAATGAGGCATAATTTGCTTCTATCAATTGGCTAGTGGTTGCTGTTAATGTTTTACCCAGATACTCTATTCCTTTAGTACTCCAGAAATAAGGGTATCGCATTTCCAGTTTAGTTTGCATTGTTGAGTTAATTCCTAGACCTAATATGTGGGATTTGCTATCATTGACTTTGTAATATGAAATATGATTGAACATAGCTAGGGTGTCGTGTGCTGCAGCCAGGGAAGATTCCACGTCTGTCATAATCAAGATTATATCATCTGCGAATAAGCTGATAATATGGGTCCCTTCACCAGCTGGAAAGCCTTTAATGTGTGGGTGATTTCTTAAGTAGGTGGCTAGGGGTTCCATCAAAAGGTTGAATATTAAGGGGGACAATGGACACCCCTGCCTGGTTCCGTTAGATATTGTAAAAGGCATAGATAATACCCCGGACATATACACCCTGGCGGATGGTTTAGAATATAAAGCCATAATGGCTGTAAAAATGTTTCCAGCAAAGCCGAATGAGTTTAGCACCCTGGCTAAATACTGCCAGTGTATGCGATCAAAGGCCTTCTCTGCGTCCAGTGTCAGGAGCAGAGAAGGCCTCTTCTGCACTTCAGTCATGTGGACAATATTCACCAACCTTCGCGTAGCGGCTGATGTTTGTCTATTTTGGGTATATCCCGTTTGGTCATAATGAATAAGTGTGGGGATGATAGTGACCATGAAATCGGTCTGAAATTTGAGGGTGAATTTGGATCCTTCCCTGGCTTTGGCAGAGTGACAATTAATGCTTCTAACATTTCAGGAGGGAAAGAAGCAGAAGCAGCGGCAGTGTTGAAAATTTGAATTAAATGTGGGGATAGAAGGTTCTTGAATTCCTTATAATACTCTCCACTGAAGCCGTCTAGGCCAGGTGCTTCAATAGCCTTATGGATTTCTAGTTCAGTAAATGGTAAATTTAAGGAATGAAGCTGATCAGGTGTTAATTTAGGTATAGATATAGAAGTTAAGAATTCATTGATTGACTCTAGATTTGGCTGATACGTTTGAGAGTAATCTTTTGAATTATATAATGACCCATAATAGAAACTAAAGGCGTCTACTATCTTTTGTGGGTGGTATTCTTTTTGCTTAGTGCCTGGGTGGATTATATAGGGAATTTTCGTTTTATATCTGTGTCCTTTAATGTTTTGTGCTAGAAGCTTGCCAGATCTATTACCATGAACATAATAATTCATTTTTAGTCTTCTGGATGCTTTTTCAAGTTATCTAGTAATAATAGTCTAAGGTCATGCCTAAGTTGTGATAACTTTTTGGAGAGGGTCTGCGTGGTGTTATTTTTGTTTTGAGCATCTAAATTTGTGATATCTTGTGTGAATTTGACTAACCATTTTTGCCCCTGCTTCTTTGCCCTCGCCCCAAGCTGTACCAAAATGCCTCTCATGAACGCCTTATGGGCATTCCACAAAATAAAGGGGTCTTGTACAGAGCCCACATTGTTAGATAAAAATTCCTGTAAATGATTCTGTAAAACTGTTTTGGTCTCTACTTGTTGTAACAAGTATGAGTTAAGTCTCCATAATGGACATTGCTTGGCTGAAGATGCATCCGCCATAGACAGAACAACAGAAACATGATCAGACCATGTTATTGTATTTATAGCAACTTTTTTGGTCAATAGCAATACTCGTTGGTCAAATAAAATGGTCTAAAAAGGTCTATTCTTGTATAAACCTGATGCGGTGGAGAAAAAAAAGTAAAGTCTCTTTCATCCGCATGTAAACAGCGCCATGCATCATATAAGTTTTGGTTATGTATAGAGGGGAGTAGTGAAGCATTGGAGCGCTTAGAAAGAGATGTGGAGTCACACGTTGGATCCGGAGTAGCATTAAAGTCTCCGCTTATTATTAACAGACCCTTTTGAAGTTTTCGGATCTTTTTCATTAATTTATTGAAAAAGTGGACTTGATGCTTGTTGGGAGAGTACACAGTAACAATCGTGTATGTGGTAGAGTTCAGATCACATATAAGAATCAAAAATCTACCCTGTGGGTCTATTATTTCTTCATGTAGCGTGAATGCCACTGTATCTCTGATGGCGATGAGTACTCCTCTGGTTTTAGAGTCTGCATTTGCAGTAAAAACAAAAGGGTAGTTCCTGTGTGAGCATTTAGGAGGAGCTAAAGAGCTAAAGTGGGTTTCCTATGCACACAGAATTTCACTGTTATGCATAAGGGCCTCTTTCCAAAGAGATTTACGTTTCATAGGATGATTAAGCCCTTTGACATTAATGGATAGAATGTTAAGTGTCATAACTTATTGTATTCAAGGGTGCTAGAAGTCTGCACGGATATATGTTCATAAAATGTGGCAGTCCTCTGTAGGAAAGATTTGGAAGTGTGGAAAAAGGGAGACTTGCAAAGGTGAGAATGGGCATAGTACTCACATTGCAGATTATGTTGGTTAGTTCTTTCTCCAGTGGTCGGTCTGGGAGAGGACCCGGCAAGGTTAGGTATGGTGTCATCTGACAGTTGTTGTAGTAGACTATATGTTCTCTTGCTTCAATCAACATCCAGGATAATGTAGAAAAAAGGTGGCAAAAGGATAAAAAAAGAAAAAAAACATTGAAACATGAATAACAGTACAAAACACCTAACATGGTGTATTAAGAAAAGAAGCTGCTGAGCACCTAACGGCAGCAGCGAGCTGCTGGCATATATTGGGGGGTTAGTCTGACCGTACAGTCCCTGGCCCTATTCTCCCAGGGATTGGTAAACTGAGTGTTGACCATCCGGCCAATTCACAAGTGCGACTTCGCATTCTTAGCGGTGACTTCCTTCCATGCTCGGTCAACCTGCAGCAGTGTGCTGGTGGTGGGTGTCAGAGAACTCACACAGAAAGCACCCGTCTCCATGCAGCAGCTGCCAATCCTCGTTCTGCTAATGCCAAGGTGCATGCACGGAACCATAGCCAGAGGCAAATGAGATCCAGGGTGGGCATGCACAATGGCACCTCTATGCGAATGCGCACGTGCGCTAACGTGCGTCCGCGAGTGCCAAAGCGCTAAATATGCTAACGTGCATGCGCCAATGAGCCAAAGTGCCAACGTGCTAACGCGCATGTGCCAATGTGCTAAGTTGCTAATGCGCGTACGCACGTACGCTGGCGCCAATCCTGGCACACAGCACCCTATATAAACAGAGAGTCTGCCTAGCATCAGTGCTGGATTGTCTTCAGCTTGTTCCTGTGTTCCTGTTGTTACTCTGCCTGATTGACCTTGTTCCTGAAAACCCGGCTATCTTCTGACCATTCTCTTGGATCTCCCCTGCCTGCTGAACCTGCCTCTACTTGCAATACTGACCTTGGCTTGAACTTATGATTACGGATCTGCCTCCTGATTCTGTACCCTGCTGCCCATCTGTTGCCAACCCCTGCCTGTTCCTGACTACAGTTTTGCCTTCTGACTTGGTACCCTGCTGCCAGCCTGTTGCCGACTCCTGCCTGTTCCTGATTCTGCAGTTGAGCCTGATCTGGCTCCCGCTGAACAAGTTTGGTGATCAGTTTCCACATCTCCTCAGCAGAGATTCCTATATCTCCAAGTTCCAGCCTCCTGCCTGCAGGCACCTGCACCCTTTTGTTGCCCTCGCACTCCCTGTACCCACCACCAGGGGTGCTTGGACCAGAACCGTGCAAGAGGCCACCCTCATCATTTCGGGCTCCGCTGTAAGGTACGTGACAGTGGGGCTTACTGTATCTGGCTCAGGGAGAATATCCCATTCCTTTAAAAGAGCAACCCCCCTTTCCTAGGTGGTAATTGTGTGGGTGTGGTTCTCTTTGGTCACAGTGAGTTTTGTTGGATATCCCCATCTGTATGCTAATTTATGATCTTGCAACACATTAGTCACTGTGTTTAGATTCTTCCTTTTTTGAAGCGTATATTGCAACAGATCAGGGAAAAATTGTAAGCTTTGATACTGTGGAGGGATTTGGTCGTGCTTCCGCATACATGACATGAGGTTCTCTTTCACATGGAAGAAGTGTAATTGGAGAAGTACATCTCTGGGAATATGGTCAGATAGATGTGACGGCTTAGGCAGGCGATGGATCCTGTCAATAGTGACGTCCAAGTCGTGAGGCTTGGAATGAGATTTTTTAAAAGTGTTACTGCATATGGACCTAGGTCGGACTGTTGCACCGATTCGGGGATCCCCCTTATTTTTAGGTTGTTTATTCTCGACTTGTCCTCCATGTCAGCTAACTTTGCTTTGATCCACTCATTTTCACCTTCTTTTTCATCATAAGTGTCAACCAGATCATTGATGGTATCAGCGTATTCTCCCATCTTAACTTCAATATGATCCACGCTATCTCCCATTGCTTGTATGTCTCTGTTAAATTTGTGCATACATGAGGCCATATCAGACTGGATTGTGCTCCTCAGGGACAAAAGCATGTCTTTTAGCACAGTATCCAGTAGAGGCTGATTCTGTGTGGGGAAGGATTCATTTGATTCAGGCATGTCTCTCATGTCTTCCCCTGAGTCTGGCGCTGGGCTAGCTGCCGGGCTCAATCCATTGTCATTCAGCCTGGGCCTGGACTTAGCAGGGCTGTTGGATGATGGTGAGGAGTATTGGGGATTGAGTAAGGTGCATTTTGGAGGGTGATTGCTTTTTTTTGATGCCTTGCTGTGTGCTGAGGCTGCCGGAGGAGTGTAGGCCACGGCGCCATCTTGCCTACCTCCATTAGCTTTCAGGCTGTAGAAGTCCGTCTATCATTACACCGTTTTCTGGGCATAATCCCCAAGGTTGCCCGGTCCGATCCGCTGTGGAATGGTGTAGGAAGGATGCTTGGATGGTCCGCTATAGGTCGCTGAATCCCTGTGATGGCAGAGCTCCGGTGCTACGCGACCATTTGGCTCCGCTGCAGGCCACGCCCCCCTCATAGCTACACTTTTAAGCTGTGAAGCACAAACACCATACTAAGCATATTGCACAGACACATGCCTCTGAAAAGAGAAAAAATATCCTACCTTCCTAATGCAATCACTCAACTAACACGGCACTGACAGGAAATGATCTGGCACAGAATACCTCTTGCCTTGTGCACCAGATATCTGCCTCTGGCTGGCTATAAGGGGGGTGGGAGAGGTCCTGCTCCTCCTCATTCCTACATGCAAAATAAGGGCACAAACTGCACTAAGCCTGCTAATATGCGTGACTACAATACCCCAAGAGGAGGGACCAGCCCACAACGATCCTCAACAGACAAAGGCATAACTAGTTACCTGCACCCAGAGACCAGCATCCTACAACCCCACTACCTGGACATGGAGGAGGCTTCCTTCTTCTATGAGCTTTACAACCTGTATGAAAGAAGCATCGCTACAGGAGAGGTTGAACCTGTGCAGATAGTCCAGATTAATCCAACAAGGTGAGGGTAAAAATGATTCGTTTTAATCAGTTCCATAACCAGCTGAGCATTGAAGGAAAAAAAAGGGGAATGCCGCCTTGAGGGAGGTGACTCATTTATATAGTATAACTGGTCCTGTAGTTGGGCAGGGGGCAGAGCCTGTAGTCATATGTGTATGCTGTCATGCTTGTGTCAGGAAATATACCCTCAACTGCTGATCTCAAATCAGCCCGCAAACTCCTCTGCTGGCTGTATCCTACACTGCCTCTAGTGGTTTTGCATTTTTTTTTATTGAACTGGCGGGCCAGGCCATGGTACACATTCACTGCCTTTACCTTCATAGATCTTTATTGAGAAGCTGTCTTCATTATGACTGGTTGCTGTGGGTCATTGCACTAAAGAGCAAAAAGTGAAGTTGGGTATGTTGAGAGGAATTGAATCTGGGCTCATTTCAGACATGCAATCATTAGCAATTGAACATTAAAAAATAGAAAACATTGTTGTAGATGATCAGATGACTGCAATGTTCATGTCACAGTTTAAATCAGTCCCTGGACACATATGTTATATTGCAGTGATGCCACATTAAATTTTAAGCAGCTATTTTTCACTTGGTTTGTAGCCGTAATGTGTGTCTAGGGCTGCTAGTAGGTTCTACATTTTATGGGTGTTCTGCTGTTATTGTTCTTTTTTTTGTTTAAAGCCTTCAGAACAAGTTATTTTTATATCACCGTGTCAGTATCTCTTGTTGCCCTAGACAGGCAGAGATCCTGCAAAGCCTGTAATAGAGCGAGCATATAAAAGCCGTACCCCATGCAGAGTTTGCGAGTCTGTATGTCCCCCATGAGTATAGAGCTCAGTGCCAACCATTTAGTGACAATTTATATAGCAGCAGTAGATTCTGTAGTGCTTTTTTGAGAGCAGTTAACTATTTATATAAGTTCCTATCTCTGCTGGGTTTAAATTTAATACCCCTATCATAGTCACATGAAAACAGACAATCTATAATTTTGAATATATTACATTAACCTACCAAAATGTGCAAATATTGCATACAATGAACAAAAATACTGGCAAAAGTTTTAAATGTATATACATATACAATCTACTTCTAAAGATGGTTCTTGCCTTTTATGATTATTTTTTCATACATATTTTACATCCATTTTGCACCTCAGCTGATCTGCTCCAGCCTCTTGCAGCCACTTCTCATCAACATGCAACAGCTCCGTTGCTGGCTGCCCATCATTACTCTGGATCAGTTTCCCGACAGTGAGAATGGTGAATCATAGCAGTGTAATGTATGTTGGCACAGATGCTTGTAGTCTCCACCAGGGGCGTTGCTAGGTCTAAAAAAGATCTGGGGCTAGAGCACATAGCAGTGGTCACCAACCTTTTTGCAGGCCCGGGGGGGCATGCGGGTTGTAAGCAATTGTTTGCGAGCAATGGCTGGTGTTGGCGCTTCCATCATCATGGCACCATGGTTGATATTGTGTTAGTGTGATTGAAGCGGCCCAGCTGTGACGGCAGAAGTGTGGTGATGCAGGGTGGGCGGAGAGAGATTATGTCATCTCTGCTCGTCTGCCCGCTCGCTTCTCTCATCCCCCTGCCCGGCTCTCTCATGCAGCCCGCCCGCTCGCCGCACCCGTGGCCCAGCTGCAGAAAGGCCACGGCCCACTGGTTAGGCAGGGACTCCTGTGGTAAGAGACTCGGGGCTATGGGCCCCAGATTCTGGGCTATAGCCCCAATAGCCACCCCCTAGCAATGCCACTGGTCTCCATCATGGGCACAAGTGCCAGAGTGACATGCAGGAACACAACTGCAAAATACCGGTAGTTGTCACCTAACAGGATTTGCCCTAAACAAAGATCTTCATGTCAGAATCACTAATTACGAAAAAATGCAGAGTTATAAGATTTAAAACAATGTTTTTTACTTACATTAGTATGTTAAAATATTATGTCAGTATATACTTAAGGTGTTACTAAACCCACAACAGCAAAAATCAGTCTATATATGCAGTTAAGCATGCTTGTTATACTCACTGTGGAACTTAAGGGGGTTAATCTTCTGCATTGTGTAAAAAGTAGGGATGAGCTTCGTGTTCGAGTCGAACCCATGTTCGACTCGAACATCGGCTGTTCGGTCGTTCGCCGAATTGTGAACGATATGGGCCGTTCGCGCCAAATTCGTGTGGCGCGTCACGGCCCATAATTCACTGCGGCATCACAGTGCATTGCTTGCTGATGATTGGTCAAGCATGCACTATGACCCGCATGCTTGGCCAATCACAGCGCCGCATTAACAGAGAGCCGTAATTGGCCAAAGCCAAGGAGGCTTTGGCCAATTATGGCTCAGGGGATTTAGTACACGCCCCACACTATATAAGGCCGCCTGCACGGCGGCCCTGTGCAGTGTGTTCCGGTGTGCTGAGAAATAGGGAGAGAGAGAGAGACAGTGTCATTTCATTTGAGTTAGCTAGATTAGGCAGGACAGTCAGTCAGTTAGCTGCACTTAAAGTGTATTGTGTATATATATGCATCCCAGGTGTTGCATATATATATATACACTGTATTCAGTTTAGCTAGATCCGTTCCTGTTATCTTCTAGACTATTTACATTTAGTGCAGTGCGTCCTGCTCACAGTGTTCAGCTAGATCCGTTCCTGTTATCTTCCTACTGACAGGCAGGCTTGTCTTGTTACAGTATTTTGAAGAAAATTACTGGTGTTCTTTTGATCCTATTAGTACCACAGTCAGGCAGCTAGACTATTTACATTTAGTGCAGTGCGTCCTGCTTACAGTGTTCAGCTAGATCCGTTCCTGTTATCTTCCTACTGACAGGCAGGCTTGTCTTGTTACAGTATATAAAGCTACCTGAAGAAAATTACTGGTGTTCTTTTGATCCTATTAGTACCACGGTCAGGCAGCTAGACTATTTACATTTAGTGCAGTGCATCCTGCTCACAGTGTTCAGCTAGATCCGTTCCTGTTATCTTCTTACTGACAGGCAGGCTTGTCTTGTTACAGTATTTACAGCTACCTGAAGAAAATTACTTGTGTTCTTTTGATCCTATTAGTACCAAAGTCAGGCAGCTAGACTATTTACAGTTAGTGCAGTGCGTCCTGCTCACAGTGTTCAGCTAGATCCGTTCCTGTTATCTTCTTACTGACAGGCAGGCTTGTCTTGTTACAGTATATAAAGCTACCTGAAGAAAATTGCTGGTGTTCTTTTGATCCTATTAGTACCACAGTCAGGCAGCTAGACTATTTACAGTTAGTGCAGTGCGTCCTGCTCACAGTGTTCTGCTAAACCTACAAGTTAGTGGGGTGCGTCCTGCTCACAGTGTTCAGATAAACCTATAAGTTAGTGGGATGCGTCCTGCTCACAGTGTTCAGCTAAACCTACAAGTTAGTGGGGTGCGTCCACCTCACAGTGTTCAGCTAAACCTACAAGCTAGTGGGGTGCGTCCTGCTCACAGTGTTCAGCTAGATCCGTTTCTGTTATCTTCTTACTGACAGGCAGGCTTGTCTTGTTACAATAAATACAGCTACCTGAAGAAAATTGCTGGTGTTCTTTTGATCCTATTAGTACCACAGTCAGGCAGCTAGACTATTTACAGTTAGTGCAGTGCGTCCTGCTCACAGTGTTCAGCTAGATCCGTTCCTGTTATCTTCTTACTGACAGGCAGGCTTGTCTTGTTACAGTATTTTGAAGAAAATTACTGGTGTTCTTTTGATCCTATTAGTACCACAGTCAGGCAGCTAGACTATTTACATTTAGTGCAGTGCGTCCTGCTCACAGTGTTCAGCTAGATCCGTTCCTGTTATCTTCCTACTGACAGGCAGGCTTGTCTTGTTACAGTATATAAAGCTACCTGAAGAAAATTGCTGGTGTTCTTTTGATCCTATTAGTACCACAGTCAGGCAGCTAGACTATTTACAGTTAGTGCAGTGCATCCTGCTCACAGTGTTCTGCTAAACCTACAAGTTAGTGGGGTGCGTCCTGCTCACAGTGTTCAGCTAAACCTACAAGTTAGTGGGGTGCGTCCTGCTCACAGTGTTCAGCTAAACCTACAAGTTAGTGGGGTGCATCCACCTCACAGTGTTCAGCTAAACCTACAAGCTAGTGGGGTGCGTCCTGCTCACAGTGTTTAGCTAGATCCGTTTCTGTTATCTTCTTACTGACAGGCAGGCTTGTCTTGTTACAATATATACAGCTACCTGAAGAAAATTGCTGGTGTTCTTTTGATCCTATTAGTACCACAGTCAAGCAGCTAGACTATTTACAGTTAGTGCAGTGCGTCCTGCTCACAGTGTTCAGCTAGATCCGTTCCTGTTATCTTCCTACTGACAGGCAGGCTTGTCTTGTTACAGTATATAAAGCTACCTGAAGAAAATTGCTGGTGTTCTTTTGATCCTATTAGTACCACAGTCAGGCAGCTAGACTATTTACAGTTAGTGCAGTGCGTCCTGCTCACAGTGTTCAGCTAAACCTACAAGTTAGTGGGGTGCGTCCACCTCACAGTGTTCAGCTAAACCTACAAGCTAGTGGGGTGCGTCCTGCTCACAGTGTTCAGCTAGATCAGTTTCTGTTATCTTCTTACTGACAGGCAGGCTTGTCTTGTTACAATATATACAGCTACCTGAAGAAAAGTTAGTGGGGTGCGTCCTGCTCACAGTGTTCAGCTAGATCCGTACATATATATATATATACATATATATATATATACAGTACATATAGTACATATATATATATATATATATATATATCCCAGCTTAGTGCAGCTACAGGCCATTAGTATGTCTGGAAGGCCAAGAAGGAGAAGCAGACAGTCACAAGCCAATAAGAGAGGGCAAGCAGGCTCTGTGTCTAGTGCTGGTCGTGGAGATGGTGCATCCTCATCAGCACGTGGCCATGGGACACGCTTGGCCTTTTTTTTCGGCAGCTGGCCATGTTGAGCCGCAACATGCAGAAGTCTTGGTCGAGTGGATGACCAAGCCGTCCTCATCCTCCTCATCCTCTCTCACCCATGCCCAGGGTACTTTGTCTGGCAAAGCAGCGGCCTCTTCCCTTGGCTCAATGTCATCAGTGACTCCTTCCCTAGCCCCACCCTGTCCTCCTGAGGAGTCCCTCGAACTGTTTGACCACAGTGTTGGGTACATGCTCCAGGAGGATGCCCAGCGTTTGGAAGGCTCTGATGATGATACTGAGCTCGATGAAGGCAGTAACATGAGCACGGACAGAGGGGGTGCCCAAGAAGGACAGCAATCTGGCAGTCATACTCCCCCTGCTGCAGCATACTGCCAGGTTTGCTCCAGTGATGAGGAGGGAGGGGATGATGAGGTCACTGACTCAACGTGGGTGCCTGATAGGAGAGAGGAGGAGGAGGAGGAGGCGGCACATCACTAACGAGGCAGGATACCCTCCAGGGGCCAGCCTAAGGGCAGCACATTGACTGCATCACACCCCAAAGCTCCACATGTGCAGGGCGCTGCAGTCTCTATTCAAAAAGTTCTTTGGTGTGGGCCTTTTTTGAGACGAGTGCATCAGATCGTACCGCTGCTATTTGCAACATATGTCTCAAGCGTATCTCACGTGGCCAAAACATCTCCCGCTTGGGTACCACATGCTTGACCAGACATATGTTGACCTGCCATGCAGTTCGTTGGCAAGCGTATCTAAAAGACCCACACCAAAGAACAAAGAGGACCTCTCCTTGCTCCTCATCAGCTGAGATCTCCAACCCCACTAGACCTTCAGTCCTCTCTGAGACCTGCACTGAGAGGAATGAAGGTGTAGAATTAGGTGTGTCACAGCCAAGTACTTGTGGGCAATCTGCTTTTGGTACACCGACGTCAGATTGTACCAGGCAAATTTCCCTGCCCCAGCTGCTGCACCGCCGAAAGAAGTTTGCTCCCAGCCATCCACATGCCCAGCGGTTGAATGCTAGCTTGGCAAAATTGCTAGCACTTCAACTGCTGCCTTTTCAGTTGGTAGACTCTGCCCCCTTCCGTGAGTTTGTGGAATGTGCGGTTCCTCGGTGGCAGGTACCCAAACGCCACTTTTTCTCACGGAAGGCAATTCCGGCTCTCTACCGGCATGTGGAAAGCAATGTCCATGCCTCGCTGGACAGGGCAGTCAGCGGTAAGGTGCATATTACCGCTGACTCATGGTCCAGCAGGCATGGACAGGGACGTTACCTAAGTTTCATGGCACATTGGGTGACTCTGCTGGCAGCTGGGAAGGATGCAGGACAAGGTGCAGTAGTGTTGGAGGTTGTTCCGCCACCACGCCTCCAAAATGCTAATGATTGTGACACACCTCTCTCCTCCACCCCCTCCTCTTCTTCTTCCTCCATGGCCTCTTCCTCGGAACCAGCGGTGCTCCGTAGTCGTTCAAGGGGCTACGCAAGTACGCAGGCCAAAAGATGCCATGCGGTGCTTAAGCTGGTGTGCTTGGGGGACAGGAGCCACACTGGGGCAGAGGTTCTGTCAGCTCTGCAGGGGCAGGTTCAGAGGTGGTTGACGCCATGCCAACTTAAGGCAGGAATGGTGGTTTGCGACAATGGCACCAACCTCCTCTCTGCCCTCCGACAGGGACAAATGACCCATGTGCCCTGTTTGGCTCACATCCTTAACTTGGTGGTGCAGCGGTTCTTGGGCAGGTACCCGGGCTTACAGCAGGCCAGGAAAGTCTGTGTGCATTTCCACCGGTCATATAATGCCAGTGCTCGGCTGACGGACCTCCAAAAGGAGTTTAACCTGCCCAAGAACCGCCTAATCTGTGACATGCCCACCAGGTGGAACTCAACGTTGGCCATGCTGCAGCGGCTGCACACGCAGCAGAGGGCCATCAATGAGTACCTGTGCGACTATGGCACCAGGACAGGGTCAGGGGAGCTTGGTTTTTTTCCCCACGCCAGTGGGCCATGATCAGGAATGCATGCACTGTCCTGTCACCATTTGAGGAGGCCACGAGGATGGTGAGCAGTGACAGTGCATGCATCAGTGACACTGTCCCCCTTGTCCACCTGTTGGAGCACACGCTGCGTGGAATAATGGACAGGGCACTTGAGGCAGAACAGAGGCAGGAAGAGGAGGACTTCCTTAGCTCTCAAGGCCCCCTTTATCCAGACAGTGTTCCTGCGTGCCTGCCGATCACACAGGAAGAGGAGGAGGAGGAGGAGGAGGAGGAGGATTGTGTCAGTATGGAGGTGGAGCCTGGCACTCAGCATCAGCAGCAGTCTTTAAGGGATCAGTCCCAAGAAACACATGGACTTGTACGTGGCTGGGAGGAGGTGGCTGCGGACCATGTTGTCCTTAGTGACCCAGAGGACTCCGGACCGAATGCCTCAGCAAACCTACGCTGCATGGCCTCCCTGATCCTGCAAAGCCTGCGTAAGGATCCTCGTATTCGTTGTATCAAGGAGAAGGACCAATACTGGCTGGCAACCCTCCTTGATCCACGTTACAAGGGTAAGGTTGCGGACCTTATCTTGCCATCGCAGAGGGAGCAGAGGATGAAACATCTTCGGGAGGCCTTGCAGAAAGGTCTGTGCAACACGTTCCCAGAGACTGGGAGGTTACAAACTCCTGTTTCTGGACAACGTGTTGCTGAGGCTTCGGTCAGTCAAAGAAGGAGCGGTGGAGAAGGTGGCTGTCTGACCGATGCGTTCAGACAATTTTTTGGTCCGCAGCCCCAAGGTATGATCGGTTCCAGCAACCATCGCCAGCGTCTGTTTTACATGGTGCAGGAATACCTAGGGGCAAGATCAGACTTGGACACCTTTCCCACCGAAAATCCTCTGGGTTACTGGGTCTTGAGGATGGATCACTGGCCAGAGCTTGCACAGTATGCAATTGAGCTACTGGCCTGTCCTGCATCCAGCGTTCTTTCGGAACGCACATTCAGTGCTGTTGGAGGCGTGGTAACCGATCACAGGGTGCGTCTGTCCACCGACTCGGTCGATCGACTGACTTTCATAAAAATTCATCAGTCTTGGATCACCACCAGCTACCAAGCACCTGATGCTGATGTAACCGAATAATTTTTTTTGAAATCTCAGATCCCTTCAAAGACTGCCTATGCTGATGCTGAGTGACTATCCCTGAGTAATTATCCTCTTCCTCCTCAATCATCACAATTTTTCAGCCCCTGTTTAACAGGGGCGTGTAATTACAATTTTTGATGTAATACTTTGCAGCAGGGCTTGTTCCTGCATTCCAACTAGAGTGTCTGTGAGGAGTTGCAGTGTTGTGGCACCAGCACCAGTGCCTAAGGCCCATTTTTTCTGCCCCTGTCTAACAGGGGCGTGTAATTACAATTTTTCATGCAATACTTTGCAGCAGGGCTCGTTCCTGCGTTCCAACTAGAGTGTCTGTGAGGGGTTGCAGTGTTGTGGCACCAGCACCAGTGCCTAAGGCCCATTTTTTCTGCCCCTGTTTAACAGGGGCGTGTAATTACAATTTTTGATGCAATACTTTGCAGCAGGGCTCGTTCCTGCGTTCCAACTAGAGTGTCTGTGAGGGGTTGCAGTGTTGTGGCACCAGCACCAGTGCCTAAGGCCCATTTTTTCTGCCCCTGTTTAACAGGGGCGTGTAATTACAATTTTTCATGCAATACTTTGCAGCAGGGCTCGTTCCTGTGTTCCAACTAGAGTGTCTGTGAGGGGTTGCAGTGTTGTGGCACCAGCACCAGTGCCTAAGGCCAACATTTCTCCTTTCCACTGATGCTTTCCAATCCTTGTTCCACAAAAAAACCCAAATTTTCAACAAACATTTTTCATTGGGACAAAAAGTGAGGTGAAATCTTCTGAAGAGGAGGAAAGACAGCAAAACAAATTTCACAGGGGTGATAACCCTTCCCTATGTTTTCCAAAAAGCTTAAAAAAGATTTTTTGGCTGGAGCTAAACACGTTAAAAATGTACCCGTTCAAAATTACAAAGAGATTCTACTTAACAACAAACCTACAGTCCCTGTCTTGATTGCACCGCCTGTATACTGCCTTTCCTTATTTTAATTTGGGTGCGGGGTTCCCCTTAATATCCATACAAGACCCAAAGGGCCTGGTAATGGACTGGGGGGTATCCATGCCGTTTGTCTCACTGATTTTCATCCATATTGCCAGGACCCGACATTACATTAAACCCGCAAGCAGTTTTAAATGAGATTTTTTCCTTTAAAAATGACATTTGGTGCAGGGACTGTTCTAAACACGGGAAACACGCGTCACTTTACAGGCATACTATAGACACCCCCCAGGTATGATATTTAAAGGGATATTTCACTTTTTTTTTTTACTTTAAGCATCATTAAAATCACTACTCCCGAAAAAACGGCCATTTTTAAAAGTTTTTTTTGCATTGATACATGTCCCCTGGGGTAGGACCCGGGTCCCCAAACCCTTTTTAGGACAATACCATGCAAATTAGCCTTTAAAATGAGCACTTTTGATTTCGAACGTTCGAGTCCCATAGACGTCAATGGGGTTCTAACCTTCGTGCGAACTTTCGGTCCGTTCGCAGGTTCTGGTGCGAACCGAACCGGGGGGGTGTTCGGCTCATCCCTAGTAAAAAGGCTGTTTGACCCTGTCTTCTCTGATCCTCCCCTTTTTCATTGTCCCCAATCTATATCCTGATAAGACAAAGCCTTTGGAGTCACTTTGCACATGCTCAGTTTGGTATGTACTGCTAGAGAGTTTTTTTTTCCTTGGGAGGGTACATGTGATCAGCACAAGGCCAATCAGCACTGTCCAGACAGAGGGTCAGGCTCATAGGACAGTCAGAGGAGAATGAAAACTCCTCGTACAAGCTTTAACCAGACACTGATAGAAGTCACAAGGCTGCTATATACTGCTGATGAGAAAAGGTATTTAGCAGTTGCATTTCCATATTCTGTGTACTGTAGGAGACCAGAAATAGTGAGTGCAGGGTCCTGGGTCTAGTAACACTATAACCTACCTTTATTTTATCAACTTTACTTGATCATATTTTGTAGAGCAGGGGTAATAAAGGCTGTTTGTATTGACTGGCTGCAGAACAAGCTAGTTTCTCATTGAAATTTAAAGGGGTTGTAAACTCTCATGTTTTTCACCTTCTGACAGTGAGCGCCCCCTCCCCCCCCCCGTTTTACTCACCTGAGCCAGTTCGTTCCCTTGGCGGAGACGCGCTTACCTTCTCTGCCCGGGGTTCTCGGCTCTTGATTGGATAGATTGATAGCAGCACATCGATTGGCTCACGCTGCATTCAATCAAATCCAATGACGCGGGCGCCAGGGGGCGGGACCGAGTCCTGCATTCTGCGTCTATAGACAAAAATGCTGGACTCGGGAGCGCACCCACAAGGAAACCCCCAGGGAGAGCGCTTCTCCTAGAGGGTTATACAAAGCAGGGAGGAGCTGATAGCGCTGCCGGGGGACCCCAGAAGAGGACAATCGGGGCCACTCTGTGTAAAACGAACTTACCAGTGGAGGTAAGTATGATATGTTTGTTATTTAAAAAAAAAAAAAAAAATCACTTTTTTTCATAATAAACTAATAGGATTACTGTCACCAGTCAGAATTTTTTGAAGCATTACATTTGATAACATTTAAATAAATATATATATATATATATATATATATATATATATATATATATATATATATATATATATATATATATATATATATATATATACATATATATATATATATATATATATATATATATATATATATATATATATATAACAATATTAATAATGTAGATTTGTTTGCAACCCTCTAAAAAAGATTGCAAATAGCCAGACAAGTCATGTTGAGGTGGGCTGGAAAAGAACCAAAATGCTTACAATGAAGCAGTGAATATCAAATGTTATATTTAATGCTTCACATGATAGATTGTATTAGTTTCCTCCATTCACGCTAAACAATATGGATAGAATAATCTCCCCTGCCAGCTTCTAACAGATGCAGCACCCATGGCTGTCTGAATATTGGAACAGTGACTGCATCCTATCAGATGTTCATCCCCCAATTTTGAACCTGGTTCCATCTGTCTTTCAGTTGAAGTTTGTTGAGCCAGGTGGTGCCAACAGGGCCACCCACAGCTTGAACTGAATTTCCCAAACTTTTAGCCATGTATGGCAAGCTTAATGCAGTACTATGTCCAAAAATAAATGCAATATATTGCAATCCATAGATGTGGTGGCTGGCTGCATTCATTTAATTTTTTTTTCAATGGGGATCGGTAACACACTTCCTATCTTAGGGTGTCAGCTTTCTGAATGAAATAGTAAAGTAGACACCTTTGGACAGCAGCACTGTCAGTCTAGTGGGAGAGGGTAATGTTAGCCTAGCAGATTTAGATGGACTTGACTAAAAATGTAAAACTGAACTCCAGCTAACACTTTATAAGCAGTCAAAGCCAGGGCTGGGTTTTCCACAAAGCACTGAATTCCTACCATGTATTCCAGGCTCCACTTCCCATCTGCGTGCCCGGGACTAACAGGGCGGATGCCGGCAGGTTAAGGGAAAGGAGAATAGTGGACTCACATCCACTCTCCTCCCCTTCTTCGTGTATGATGTCACTTTTTGGTCACTTTCACCAGCCAGCATAGCCAAGAAGGGATGTATTGCAATGCAATCTGCACTCTTTTAGACCCTGCATATCTTATTAAAAAGAACCTGTCATCTAAAAATAATCCCATAGGGACTTTTTCTCCTCTATGCGATAAAAAAGAAGTTAAGCAAAAAAAATTTTATTAAAAAAAAATAAAAATAAAGTTATATCAATCAAATAAAATCCCCCCCATAACATTTTTTTTGAGGCGTCCACCCCCACATATACACACGTACAAACCTAAACGCACACGTCAAGGCACCTACACATGAAAATGTTGATTGCGATACACATTAAATATCGCTACGAACGCCAGAGTGAGAGCAATAATTCTAGCACAAGACCTCCTCCGTAACACTAAACTGATGACCTAAAGGGGGCTTTTGAAGCGTGGCCTATAGAAAATATAGGGTACTGAAGTATGACACACACAAATTGAAGGTTTGACATGTTGGGTATTTACTTGGTGTAACCTCTGCTTTTGTATTTTATCAAAATGTGGGTAGTTTATTGCATTTGTTTGCCCTAAAATTCACTTTAGTGTGTTTTTTTTACGGAAATTCTGTGCTTCCTAGACATTTGCGGTAATTTAGAAAGAAAAAAAAGTCAATCTTACTGTATTTTTCTTTTTTGGGGGGGGGGCCTTCAGAATTCTCCGCCTATAGGCTCCTGAGATGTAAATCTGGCCCTGGTCACAGCAAACAGTTTCTTCCTTTTGGAGTAAAGATTTTACATTAATGAATAAAAGCTGATCATCGATAGCACCCCTGCCAGTGGTAAATGGTTTGCCTCAACCCTTTAACTGCCATTTTGTCTGAACAGCTTGGTCTGTTAAAGGAAGTTGAAAAATAACAGACTTAATGGCAGGATCACCAGGTGACAGTAAAGGAAAAACACAAAAAAAAAGAAAACTAATGCAGCCACCATACTGTGTCTAAGAAATAGTAAGCTCCAATTTAATACATTTTGTTTTTAGGTTTAATACCACTTTAACTTGTTCAAGGTGTACTCCATACCCCATAGAAGCCATAGTTTTTATGCACTGATAAAGGCCAGCTGACCTGAAAGCGTTTGGGAATCATAACAAACGGTATATTTCAGCTGTAAGGCCTCATTCACACGGGCGCTGAGACCCATATACTGTGAACAGCCTCTCTGGACTCCAAGTACTGCATGCAGGAAGCCCATTCAAGTCTATCAGGATGCAGTGGCTGCACGGACACATGTGATTGTCTTAGTGCCGGTTCACACAGTGGGGGCTTTAAAGTCGTCCGACTCTAAAGCCTCCCCATACAGCGCAACTTCAGCGCAGCTTGCAAAACGACCTCTGTATAGAAGTCAATGCAAGCCGCTCCGAAATCGCCCCAAAGCACTACAGGAACCTTTTTCTAAGTCAGAGCAACTTGAGACACTCCTATTAGAATGGTTCCATTGTACAGAATGGAGCGCGACTTGTCAGGCTGACAAGACACCCCTGTGTGAACCGGCACTTAGTGTTACAGGCATGCAGGGGTGGGTGATCAGCCCTGAATGCTCACCTGAACTCTAGAGGTGCTGAAAAAAATGGCCAGTTCATAGTATACAGGCCTCAGTCACTTCTCACTAGGTTACCCTGCCCAGATCTCTTGCTAAACCTTTCCTTTAGCTTCCAGAGACGTGCAGCACAGCAGCAGTACACATACTCTTCCCTACACTTTGTTTTTATCCATGTGATCACAATATTTTAATGTTTATTGGTCTTTGGTATTTTATAATAAATACACCATTTGATCTGCACCATTGGCGCATTTTATACATTTTTTCGAGCCTTCCTACACTTCCGGGATCCCCACGTGGTTTGGATTTTCCATCCTTCCCCTCGATTTCTCCGGACTGGCGGTCTCATTTAGCGGAACAGAGGAGGGATTCCCCTTGAGATCTGGGATTCCTGGGACGATCGCTTCCATCTGGGATCTCTAAGCCTGTTTGATTCTGTGTCACCGGCATCCGAATCCACCTGTTTCGGTAAGCGTATTGCATCTGTTTCCTGTTCAAGATTTTTTCTGCTGATGAATTACAGACCTGAAGATTCCCCATTCATGTTGGACTCACTATATTAATTTTATTATGGGATTTTTTACCTCACTGTGGTTTAATTGACACCCACCCAATCTTTGGACCTTACTTATTGACTTTCCACTACACTTTTTTTGTTTCAGTGGGTCATCTCCACTGATTATTCTATCACTTTTCAGTTATTCACCAGTAGCGCTACATTTATTTATTACACATTGTGAATAGCCTTTTGAAATTTTGGTTTGTATGTAATACAAAATAATTAAGTATTTGTCAGTCAATAAGAATTGCAATCTGCATTTGCTGAATACATGACATAAATGTGTTGATTACTAATCCTATACAATGTGTTTGTATTCTGCATGCATTCTATATAGCATTTGAATTACACTTCAACAAGAGATTGATGGCTATGATATTTCAGTTATGATATATAATTAAACACACTTTGTAACACTTTCATACTAATGTCCTGCTCACATGAAAAAGAAGCTATAAATCCTCTGGAAAAAAAAAGGTCTGTGGGCATCACTGCTTTGATTGCCTAGGGAGTAAAAGTCCAAGGCCGCATCTGGACAGCATGGTGACATAATGCAGTGGCATGGCATAGTTAGTATAATGAGGGGCATCAGCTGGAGCACACTTATCCCTATTAACGGTGTGAAAGGAAAACAAATGTTTCCCTAATACTTTTGTGAAAACAGCATTTAATGCTAATTATAATATATTGCCGTGGGGTATCGTCAAATACGTGTGACATTTCACAATGTCATTCAAAAACAAGAACAAAAACTTAAATATTGTAAAATAAGGTACAAAAACGTTTTATTGTTCTGTGATAAGCATTCACATACTATTAAAATGTAAATTAGTTTCACTCACAAGCATTTAAGTGTGTTTAAAGCCTAAGTACAGCTAAAAAAAAGAAAAAATCAGCACAAGGGACATACCTTACAGTCAGTAAGGGGTGTCCCTTGGGATCCGTCCACACACTATACACGGCCGCTATGTAAGCAGTCTTATGTAGTGTGGGGGGTAGACTTAGTCCCCCCAGAGCCATGATTGGCCAAGGGCACCCTGCCTTTGGCCAATTATGGCTCTCGCAGCAGAACGCATTGTGATTGGCCAAAGCATGCAGGTCAGGTGCATGCTTTAGCCAATCATCAGACATCAATGCACTGCGACACAAGCATTTAAGTGTGTTTAAAGCCTAAGTACAGCTAAAAAAAGAAAACAAAATCAGCACAAGGGACATAACTTACAGTCAGTAAGGTGTGTCCTTTGGGATAATTGTTCTTCTTTTAGTAGGAATCTTTTTCCCTGCCACTGTAGTCTTTCAGTTTGGCTGGAGTTTATACAACTAAAGGGCTGTCACATGCTCTTATCAAGAGAGCGCACCAATGAGCCCGCCTTTCTGTCCAGCTCCACCAATCATAGAAGCCATACTACAGCTTCTGTGAATGAAACAGGGTCTATGAATGGAGGGGGCAGAACTATCAGTCAGAACCCCATGCCAACATTTTTTAAAAAATTGGCGTGGGGGCCCCCCCGAAAATCCATAAAAATCAAAAATCCATACCAGGCCCTTATCCGAGCATGCAGCCTGGAGGACAGGATGGGAGGTGAGCGAGCACCCCCCAAACCATACCAGGCCACATGCCCTCAACATAGGGAGGGTGCTTTGGGGTCCCATGGATTTTAGGGGGAACCTCACGCCATTTTTTTTTAAATGTTGTCACGGGTTTTCCCTAAAAATCCATACCAGACCTGAAGGGCCTGGTATGGATTTTGGGGGGTACCCCCACGCCATTTTTAAAAAAAAATTTGGCACGGGGTTCCCCTTAACCACCTCAACACACTGTGTTATATATACTTCACTGCCTGCACTGGCTGAATATAGAGTTTACACTAAATGTCTCCGTCCACACACTATACACGGCCGCTATGTAAGCAGCCTTATGTAGTGTGGGGGGTGGACTTAGTCCCCCCAGAGCCATGATTGGCCAAAGGCACCCTGCCTTTGGCCAATTATGGCTCTCGCAGCAGAGCGCATTGTGATTGGGCAAAGCATGCAGGTCAGGTGCATGCTTTAGCCAATCATCAGACATCAATGCACTGCGACATCGCAGTGCATTATGGGGCAATCCATGCCGCTCAAATTTCTCGTGAGCGCCCCATATGTTCGGTTCGTTTGCGAGCAAACTAACACCCGATGTTTGAAACGAACTTATGTTCAACTCGAACCGTGGGCTCATCCCTACTTGTGACAGCAATAGGCACATGACCGGTACTCTCTATGGATGGATCTGGGGTCAAAAACACCCCAAATCCCTTTCTGCACTTAAAAACATTGAAAACACCAATATCAGCATTTTTGACTGTTTTTATTGTTTTGAAAATGGCGCTGATGACATCTGGGTAAACCGAAAGTGATGTTAGTTCATTGCTTCTGGGTTACCGCTATGGAGACCCGATCAAAGCTGGTCCTGGCTTTGTTCGGGTGTCTGCCAGCTGGCAGATGTGCCGGCTGGTTGCTCAGGTCTCCTGGTGGGATGGGAGAGCTCACGCAAACTGCGGAAGGCAGCGAGAGGGGGAGACATCTACTGGCTGGTTAGCCACTTCGATTGATCTTATAAGCGAGCTGACCGCCAGCGCTAAAAAACTGTACCAGCTACCAACGGTACCAACGGTGCAGCTGCAAGCATCATCCTGGTACAAGCACTTGAAATCAAGTAGCGTACCAGTATGTCAATTGGCGACAAGTAGATATTAAATAAATAATTTTAAAGAAAATTAAAGTGCCTACATTCCTCTGTGATCGCACACAGACACAAAATTGTGTTTAAAAAAACGCTGAGCAAATATCGTCTGACATTAAAAAATTGCAAAAAACACCATTTGATTCTCTAGGGTCCCTGCTAAAAAATATATATATATTGATTGGGGGTTCTAAGTAATTTTCTAGGAAAAAATACAGATTTCAGATTCACAGATTTACAGATAAACAAAAAGTGTCAGAAAAGACCTGGTCCTTAAAGTGGAGTTCCACCCAAAAATGGAACTTCCGCTTATCCGGTTCCTCCCCCCCTCCACATTTGGCACCTTTCAGGGGAGGGGGGAGCAGATACCTGTCTAATACATGTATTTGCTCCCACTTCCAGTGAAAGATCGGCGCAGAATCCGCGGTGATCTACTCTATGTTAGGCTCCTCCTTCGTCCCCCCCGCTGTCTTCTGGCAGACACACAGGTCCCAGAAGACAGCAGGGACCAGTCAGAACATGCAGCGCGACTCGTACATGCGCATTAGGGAACCAGACTTCCTGATTCCCTTACTGAAAATGCCGGTGCCTCCACCCGGAGTCAAGGGACGGGTTGGCTTCAGGTGAGGACATTGCGGGCTCCCTGGGCAGATAAGTGTCCTTATTTTAAAAGTCAGCAGCTGCAGTATTTGTAGCTTCTGACTTTTAATTTTTTTTTTTCGCCGGAACTCCGCTTTAAGTGGCTATAATACTGATATTAACAGAAAGTAGGTCTTGATAAAGAATCGCACATATGAGAAACGTAAGAAAAGATGCATGATATTTACCCAAAATGTTTTGTGACAAACAGTTACAATCAACATATTACCAATAGATATCTTATTTAAATTGTGTGTAAAGTATTTAAGAGCTTCTGCATCGAATATCAACTTTTGCCAAGAGAAGTCAGGTGGTATTTTGTTTGATTATATACCATCCAGTGGAGATAATTAAGTTGATAGCATTAACCAGATGGGGTATAAAAGCAAGTAAAGGAACACAAATGATCACCAAAAAATCACGACATCTTAAAGACTCCTTATTAAAATGATTTCCTGTTTTACATAAACACCATTTTTCTGTTTACTTTTCAGACTCTGCAGATCTATATTTTAAATAAGATAAAATATAAATTAAACTGCATAGAAGAATAATATTCCTGTTGGCGTATTGCCTGCGTCTATGGAACTGACATTTCTTGTTTCTCTAAGTCTAATTTATCCTGAAATTAAAGGATGAATGTTCTGCTCCATGAGGATTTCCTCCATTTGTGGTTTAATAAGTCTGCCATTTTTCTAAGACCTGTTTTTTTTAATCAGGAAAAAAACCTTTTAATTAGTGTTTGTATAAGCAACTAAAAAGCAAATTGCAAAGATGTGTATAATTCATGCAAAATTGGAATATCTGTTAAAGCATGAAATAGTAATTCCCAATGTCACACACATCAAATTAATGATTGCTCTAAAATAACTTTAGTTAAGAGTTAAAGGTAGTATGTGGTTGGTGGGAGTGCTCTTTCATTCAGATTGAATTTCCAGGGTTAGAAGGTATGTGGCAATTCATAGATCTCAAAGATTTGTTGGCTTGTTAAGTGTTCCAGTGTTTAAAGCCAAACCTGATGCACCCATAAAAGGCAAAAATGCATACAGCTCTGTAACAGTAATACATCATTAAATGTATTTCTAAATAGAAGCAGTGTACACGGGGCAAATATTGTGTGGTATCGACCGGTCCAATAGAAACGGGCCGACATTCGGCCCGTGTGTACAACAACCGATCAAATGGAAGCTGGCCGATCGCCTGGCTTCTGTCGATGGGGCATGAACAAAAAAGGTCTGCTGATCAGCATCCAAACAGCACTCTCAGCCAATGGCTGAGAGCGCTGACCAGTGTGTTCTGACGGGGGCCATCCCCCTGTTAGAACACAATAGTTCATAGGGGAGATTGTTGTACTAACATCACATAGTTAGTACAGGATCTCCTCCTGAGCTGTCAGGTTTTTTTTCTTTCAGCCCATTGGTTTGAACGGAAAAAAAAAGGATAGAGTGTACCAGGCTTAAGGGTACTGGAATTTGATTTGGTATCTGATCTGCCCCTTTAGCTGTGTATATCGGGGCTGGAGAAAAAAAAAAACAAGGAGCAAATCAGTTCATGGCAGAGAGATGAGCTCACCACTGTCCTGCTTCTACTTTCACTGTCTGGTCACAGGCTAGGGCAAGTCCAGGATGACTTAGGCTCAGAGCAAGTGAGTCAAATGAAGCTGGCCATCAATTTTTTATTCTTGTTATTTTGGGCTGGAGTTCTGCTTTTATATATTTTTTTATATATAGTTGTGTTATTCATCAACTAAACACCCACACCAAAGATTGATAATTTCCTTATGACTTGGGTGAGGTATTCATTCAAATGTGTTCATTTTACCAAATGTTCCAAATGTTCCCTGTCAACCTACAACCTATATCAGGTCAGTAGACTTATACCAGTACATTTTTGGACCATTGAATATATTTCAGTAGGTTTGTAATGCAGGACAATACCATAATATACAGTGGGGAAGGAAAGTATTGAGACCCACTTAAATGTTTAACTCTTTGTTATATTGCAGCCATTTGCTAAAATCATTTAAGTTCATTTTTTCCTCATGAATGTACACACAGCACCCCATATTGACAGAAAAACACAGAATTGTTGAGACTTTTGCAGATTTTAAAAAAAAAGAAAAACTGAAATATCACATGGTCCTAAGTATTCAGACCCTCTGCTGTGACACTCATATATTTAACTCAGGTGCTGTCCATTTCTTCTGATCATCCTTGAGATGGTTCTACACCTTCATTTGAGTCCAGCTGTGTTTGATTATAATGATTGGACTTGATTAGGAAAGCCACACACCTGTCTATATAAGACCTTACAGCTCACAGTGCATATCAGAGAAAATGAGAATCATGAGGTCAAAGGAACTGCCTGAATTGCTCAGAGACAGAATTGTGGCAAGGCACAGATCTGGCCAAGGTTACAAAAAATTTCTGCTGCACTTAAGGTTCCTAATAGCACAGTGGACCCCATAATCCTTAAATGGAAGACGTTTGGGACGACCAGAACCCTTCCTAGAGCTGGCTGTCCGGCCAAACTGAGCTATCGGGGGAAAAGAGCCTTGGTGAGAGAGGTAAAGAAGAACACAAAGATCACTGTGGCTAGGCTCCAGAGATGCAGTCGGGAGATGGGAGAAAGTTGAAGATAGTCAACCATCACTGCAGCCCTCCAACAGTCAGGGCTTTATGGCAGAGTGGCCTGACGGAAGCTTCTCCTCAGTGCAAGACACATGAAAGCCCACATGGAGTTTGCTAAAAAACACCTGAAGGACTCCAAGATGGTGAGAAATAAGATTCTCTGGTCTGATGAGACCAAGATAGAACTTTTTGGCCTTAATTCTAAGCGGTATGTGTGGAAAAAAACAGGCACTGCTCATCACCTGTCCAATACAGTCCCAGCAGTGAAGCATGGTGGTGTCAGCTTCATGCTGTGGGGGTGTTTTTCAGCTGCATGGACAGGACGACTGGTTGCAATCGAGGGAAAGATGAATGCAGCCAAGTACAGGGATATCCTGGACGAAAACCTTCTCCAGAGTGATCAGGACCTCAGACTGGACCGAAGGTTTACCTTCCTACAAGACAATGACCCTAAGCACACAGCTAAAATAACAAAGGTGTGGCTTCACAACAACTCCATGACTGTTCTTGAATGGCCCAGCCAGAGCCCTGACTTAAACCCAATTGAGCATCTCTGGAGAGACATACTAAAAATGGGTGCCCACCAATGTTTACCATCTAACCTGACAGAACTGGAGAGGATCTTCAAGGAGCAATGGCAGAGAATCCCCAAATCCAGGTGTGAAAAACTTGTTGCATCTTTCCCAAAAAGACTCATGGCTATATTAGATCAAAAGGGTGCTTCTACTAAATACTGAGCAAAGGGTCTGAATACTTAGGACCATGTAATATTTCAGTTTTTCTTTTTTAATAAATCTCCAAAAATGTCAACAATTCTGTGTTTTTCTGTCAATATGGGGTGCTGTGTGTACATTAATGAGAAAAAATGAACTTAAATGATTTTAGCAAATGGCTGCAATATAGCAAATTGTGAAAAATTTAAGAGGGTCTGAATACTTTCCCTCCCCACTGTATGTATGAAACCCCACACCAAAATTCAATTCTTCAAGGGGAATCAACTACTTTTACAAATAACCTTAGGGCACCATCTTTGAAGAAAGCATATCAGCCAAACCTGACATGTATGCATAACTGCTAATTGTTCTTTTTAGTGCGAGAATAGCACAGCTCTATAGTATAAAGTACACTAACCGGTAGAAAAAATAACTCCTTGCCATCTACGTTGTAATACATCCAATAGGGTGAGTATGTAAATATTTCTATAAGGTGAGCAAGACCAGTTTTCCAAGGCCAAGCAGGTTTTTTTAATTAAGTTGAATAAATATGCACCTTGATAAGCAGCATGGTCTAAAAACATTAGTTTTGCTCACTTTATGGATTAACTAGACTTAAAGAAAACCAGTACTTTAACCACTTCCCACCCGGCCACTGCACATATATGGCTGGGTGGGAGTTTCCTCCTTCTGAGTGGACGTTCAGGAACATTCCTCAGAAGGAGGGGGATCGCGCACGTGCCCTCACAGCGGCGCTGTCAGGAAGGGCATGCCAGCACCCAAGATGGCTGCCGAAGAAGACGACCTGTTACCTCTGCCTGTCAGGAAGGGCATGCCAGCACCCAAGATGGCTACCGAAGAAGATGACCTGTTACCTCTGCCCCTGTCAGAATGCCATTGGTGCACACGCACCCCATACCTCCCAACTGTCCCTGATTTCGAGGGACTGTCCCTGATTGGGAGCAATGTACCTCTGTCCATCATTCCTCCTCATTTGTCCCTCATTTTGGTCTGATCTATATAGATCTATATAAAATGCACTTTTTATCTATCAAAAAGTGTTTCTCAGTGCTAAACCTTTCATCTGATTTCTAAATTGCTCCATTTGTAAATTCCAAAAGCCAGTATAAAGGAATATAAGTGGTAAAAAAAGCACTTGTGGGTTTAACCAATCTTGTTTTTTTGTACAATTCTCCTTTAAGGGGGCGTGACAAGGGGTGTATCCTATGCCTGCATACTTTTGCTAATAGATTTCCCTCATTCCCATCTCAAAAAGTTGGGAGATATGCGCACCCTGTGACAGCTTTTGACACCCAAACAGGCTACTTAAACTCAGTCAGTTTCCAGACTCTGTGCTGTCTGCTCTACAGCATTCCCTGTGTATCCTGCAATTACTTACCTGACTACCGTTCCTGCTTGCTTCCTGACGTTCCTGTTTCCTGTCTGCATCCGACCCCGGCTTGTCCTCTACTCCGCACCTGCCTGCTCCTTCTGCCACTTCACTGCCAGTCTGCTGACGACCCGGCCTGTAATCTGATTCCGCTTCAGCCTCTGTTCCTGATGTGCCCATTTGTATATGACCCGGCCTGCCTGTACCTACCTTCTCTTCAGCCTCGAGGGTGCCACCATCCCTTCTGCTGCACCTGCACTTCTGCCTGTGGGGACCGGTTGTCTACTCGCTCCAGCTACCTGCCTACCACTGCTCTGGGATTCCTACAGACACCTCTACAGCCCAGCCAAATGCTCTGATCCAGCTTCAGGTTCAGCGATCCCACTAGGCACTCGTGCGACTCTGCATCTCGGTGCTTCCTGTCAGCTCTATCAGGGGCTCCAAGTCAGAGTTGTAAAAGAGGCCGTCCTCTGCATATCAGGGTCCATCACCAGGTACGTGACAGGCGCGATCCTGATGCGCTCGTGTCACCCGGACACGGCGCATCTCCAATTGGCAGGAGGGCTCTGTGGTTGTCCCTCCTGATAACATAACGACTGTGTCCAATCACAGCCGTCATGTGATGTAAACAGAGAGCTGGTTGCTAGGCGATCAGCTCTCCTCTCCTCACATGGAAGTTGTCAGTGAGGAGAGGACAGGTGATCGCTGCAGCCAGCCGGTGATCAGTGAGTATGAGCTGTTTTTTACAGCTTTTTACACACTGATCACCGGCCCAGTGTCCCCACACAGTGTAAACACACAATGTCCTCTACATAGTGTCCCCAAAACACTGTCCCCACACATGTCCCAACACAATAAAAACATCTGTCCCACATATGTAACAGTAAAATCATATGTCCCAATGATCATCTGCACACATATGTCCGTGATCATCTGCGCACATATGTCCGTGATCGCACAAACCAATTATTATATACTTAACAGGATTTTTTTTACCAAAGACATGTAGCAGAATACATTTTGGCTCAAATTTATGACAAAATGTGATTTTATTGGATTTCTTTTAAAACAGAAAGTAGAAAATATTGGGGTTTTTTTTAATTTCTGCTCTTTTTTCGCTTATATCGCAAAAAATAAAAAACTGATTTGTAAATAAATACCATCTAAAGAAAGCTCCATTTGTGTGAACAAAATGATAAAAATTTAATTTGGGTACAGTGTTGCATGACCGCACAATTCTTATTGAACGTGCGAGAGTGCTGAAAGTAATATAAGTAATAAGTAATATAAAGATTCTCAATGTTGACCTCATATGAAAATGCTTGTTGCCTGACATGGAACAAGCATGAACATAAAAAGGTCAAAGTGAAGTTAGAACTCCTTATCTGCATGTTGTTCCAGGTCAGTACCCAGAATTTTATGAAGTCTTTGGATCGTCATGACAGCAAGGACAGTGGTATTTTTTGAAGCAGAAGTCAGCAATAGAAGCCTACAAGTTTCATTTGTTGTACTAGTGACCCTTTCATTTTAGTATGTTTGCGGATAACTTCTAATAGTTGAAAATGTTCACATCAAATTGTCATTGTCAATGGGTACAAAAATTTACTTTTCTTTAGTGGTAGATGAGTAAGTGTACTTAAGTTAAAAATTACCAAGATAAAAGTATCATCCTTGATATGACATAATGTAATAGCAGTCATCAAGCCTAAAGTATAACTATAGGAGATGAGAAGGAACAGCAGCACTTAGGACCTTTATGGTATTGGCCAAAACTTAAGTGCTCTTCCCCTTTTTTAGCAGCTGTGTACTCAGTTTTCACACAGTAATAAATTGAACATATTTTTCTTTTATTTACTTTTTGAACCATTTAGAAATTCTATCAATTTTTTATTTTGAGTTTGGGCTGGTACACCTTTGTCCTCCTGCCAGGTCTAACTGATCTCTGTAATGCTATATACAAAAACCTTTGCAACTAAATCCTATATCTCACCCGAAATAAACACTTAACATAATATCAAAAACAACATTTAGAATATATAAGTTTTTCTGCTTATTCAATAAATTTTAAAATTTAGATGAAATTTGCATCCCTATCTGGGACCTGGTTAACCTTGCACATATGGAAAAATACTTACTATAGTAATCACAGAATAGTACTTTGTGAATAAACTGCACATGTTATTAGTGGATAATATTACTAATATAGTATTATTAATGTATCTATGTTCTTCCACCCAAACTTTGAATCACATGCCCAACAACCTATATAGGCTAAAAGTCAGGCAGTTTCCAAATTTGTACCCCTAAATGGCCTTACAGTTTTCTCAGTCTTTTGCTAATGTAATCCACCAATATACACTATATTACCAAAAGTATTGGGGCTCCTGCCTTTACACACACAAGAACTTTAATGGCATACCTGGTACGCAGTCATGTTGGAACAGGAAGGGGCCACCCCCAGGCTGTTCCCACAAAGTTGGAAGCATGAAATTGTCCAAAAAATCTTGGGATGCTGACACCTTAAGAGTTCCCTTCACTGGAGCAAAGGGGCCAAGCCCAACACCTGAAAAACAACCCCACACCATGATCCCCCCTCCACCGAATGATTTGGAAAAGTGCACAAAGCAATGTCTGTAAAGACGTGGATGAGCGAGTCCTGACCTCAACCCGATAGAACACCTTTGGGATGAATTAGAGCGGTAATTGCGAGCCAGGCCTTCTCGTACACATCAGTGCCTGACCTCGCACTTCTGGAAGAATGGTCAAACATTCCCATACACTCCTAAACCTTGTGGACAGCCTTCCCAGAAGAGTTGAAGCTGTTTGAGCTGCAAAGGGTGGGCCAACTCCATATTGAACCCTACGGATTAAGACTGGGATGCCATTAAAGTTCACGTGCATGTAAAGGCAGGCATCCCAATACTTTTGGTAATATGTTAGTGAATGATTTCCATTGCTTTACTGTTTACCCACTTGAAGACCAGGCTTTTTCTGGCACTGTTTGTTTACAAATTTAAATCAGTATCTTTTGCTAGAAAATGATTTATAACCCCTCAAACATTATACAATTTTTTGCAGAGACCGTAGGGAAAAAATTAGGGGGATCGTTGCAATTTTTTAGGTCACGTCTAGGGATGAGCCGAACACCCCCCTGTTCGGTTCGCACCAGAACATGCGAACAGGAAGAAAGTATGTTCGAACACGCGAACACCGTAAAAGTCTATGGGACACGAACATGAATAATCAAAAGTGCTAGTTTTAAAGGCTTATAGGCAAGTTATTGGCTGTTCGCAAGTTCGCCGAACAGTGAACAATTTGGGGTGTTCATGGCAAATTCGAATGCCGCGGAACACCCTTTAAAAGTCTATGAGAGAAATCAAAAGTGCTAATTTTAAAGGCTTATATGCAAGTTATTGTCATAAAAAAAGTTTGGGGACCCGGATCCTGCCCCAGGGGACATGGATCAATGCAAAAAAAAGTTTTAAAAACGGCCGTTTTTTCAGGAGCAGTGATTTTAATAATGCTTAAAGTCAAACAATAAAAGTGTAATATCCCTTTAAATTTCGTAGCTGGGGGGTGTCTATAGTATGCCTGGAAAGGGGCGCATGTTTCCCGTGTTTAGAACAGTCTGACAGCAAAATTACATTTCGAAGGAAAAAACCCATTTAAAACTACTCGCGGCTATTGCATTGCCGACAATACACATAGAAGTTCATTGATAAAAACGGCATGGGAATTCCTCACAGGGGAACCCCGAACCAAAATTTAAAAAAAAAAATGACGTGGGAGTCCCCCTAAATTCCATACCAGGCCCTTCAGGTCTGGTATGGATATTAAGGGGAACCCCGGCCAAAATTTTTTAAAAAAATGACGTGGGGTTCCCCCTAAATTCCATACCAGACCCTTCAGGTCTGGTATGGATTTTAAGGGGAACCCCGCGCCAAAAAAAAACAAAAAAATGGCGTGGGGTCCCCCCAAAAGTCCATACCAGACCCTTATCCGAGCACGCAACCTGGCAGGCCACAGGAAAAGAGGGGGGGACGAGAGTGCGGCCCCCCCTCCTAAACAGTACCAGGCCACATGCCCTCAACATTAGGAGGGTGCTTTGGGGTAGCCCCCCAAAACACCTTGTCCCCATGTTGATGAGGACAAGGGCCTCATCCCCACAACCCTGCCCCCCCCTGTGTGAAATGGTAAGGGGGTACTTACCCCTACCATTTCACTAAAAAACTGTCAAAAATGTTAAAAATGACAAGAGACAGTTTTTGACAATTCCTTTATTTAAATGCTTCTCCTTTCTTCTATCTTCCTTCATCTTCTGGTTCTTCTGGTTCTTCCTCCGGTGTTCTCGTCCAGCATCTCCTCCGCGGCGTCTTCTATCTTCTTCTCCTCGGGCCGCTCTGCACCCATGGCATGGGGGAGGCTCCCGCTCTTCTCTTCATCTTTTTCTTCATCTTCTTCTCTTCTTCCTTCTTCTCGTCTTCTCTTCTTCATTTTCTTCTCCGGGCCGCTCCGCATCCATGCTGGCATGGAGGGAGGCTCCCGCTGTGTGACGGCATCTCCTCGTCTGACGGTTCTTAAATAACGGGGGGCGGGGCCACCCGGTGACCCCGCCCCCCTCTGATGCACGGGACATGACATGACTTCCCTGTGGCATTCCCTGTGACGTCACAGGGAAGTCCCGTCAAGTCACCGTGCGTAGCGGTGGCCCCGCCCCCCGTTATTTAAGAACCGTCAGACAAGAAGACGCCGTCACACAGCGGGAGCCTCCCTCCATGCCAGCATGGGTGCGGAGCGGCCCGGAGAAAAAAATGAAGAAGAGAAGAAGAGAGGAAGAGAAGAAAAGAAGAAGAGAAGAGCGGAAGCCTCCCCCCATGCCATGGGTGCTGAGCAGCCCGAGGAGAAGAAGATAGAAGACGCCGCGGAGGAGATGCTGGAAGAGAACGCCGGAGGAAGAACCAGAAGAGCCAGAAGAACCAGAAGAAGAAGATGAAGGAAGAAAGAAGAAAGAAGAAGCATTTAAATAAAGGAATTGTCAAAATCTGTCTCTTGTCATTTTTAAATTCATTGTTAAAGGGGGCTTCCAGAATCTGATAAGGCCCTTGTCCTCATCAAGATGTGGACAAGGTGTTTTGGGGGCTACCCCAAAGCACCCTCCCAATGTTGAGGGCATGTGGCCTGGTACGGTTCAGGAGGGGGGGGCCGCACTCTTATCCCCCGCTCTTTTCCTGCGGCCTGCCAGGTTGCGTGCTCAGATAAGGGTCTGGTATGGATTTTTGGAGGGACCCCACGCCATTTTTTTTTTTTTTGGCGCGGGGTTCCTCTTAAAATCCATACCAGACCTGAAGGGTCTGGTATGGAATTTAGGGGGAACCCCACGTCATTTTTTCTTAAATTTTGGTTCGGGGTTCCCCTGTGGGGAATTCCCATGCCGTTTTTATCAATGAACTTCTATGTGTATTGTCGGCAATGCAATAGCCGCGAGTAGTTTTAAATGGGTTTTTTCCTTCGAAATGTCATTTTGCTGTCAGACTGTTCTAAACATGGGAAACATGCGCCCCTTTACAGGCATACTATAGACACCCCCAGCTACGAAATTTAAAGGGATATTACACTTTTATTGTTTGACTTTAAGCATTATTAAAATCACTGCTCCTGAAAAAACGGCCGTTTTTAAAACTTTTTTTTGCATTGATCCATGTCCCCTGAGGCAGGATCCGGGTCCCCAAACACTTTTTATGACAATAGACTAGACATAGACTTTTAAAGGGTGTTCCGCCGCATTGGAATTTGCCGCGAATACCCCAAATTGTTCACTGTTCGGCGAACTTGCGAATAGCCAATGTTCGAGTCAAACATGAGTTCGACTCGAACTCGAAGCTCATCCCTAGTCACGTCCTTACAAGTTACCTGTTTAGAGTTACAGAGGAGGTCTAGCACTAGAATTATTGCTCTCACTCTAACTTTCGGGGTGATACCTCACATGTATTTTGCAAACACTGTTTACATATGCGTGGACAACTTACGTATGCGTTTGCTTCTGCACGTGAGCATGGAGGGATGGGGGGTGCTTTAAAAAAAAAATCGTATTTATTTTTATTTTTATTTTTACACCGTCCCTTAATTTTTTTTTATCGCTTTTATTGCTATTAAAAGGAATGTAAACATCCCTTGTAATAGAAATAAGGATGAAATGTCCTCCTTATGAAGAGATTTGGATCAAAAAGACCCATAATCTCTTATTTACCTTTAAAAGCAGATTAAAAAAAATCATGATGTCGCTCCAGTCCTCCAAGGCCATAGAGGTAATCAAAGAGGATCCACTCTCTGATCGCCTGTGTGACCAGCCACTGGCACCATTGGATCGTTTATCGGGCGAGCCGGCAGAAACGGTAAGCCCGAGAAACACTGGCGAGCGGAAGGGGGGATGTCCCCTCCCGCCACTTCTGAAAGTGCCCCAGCGGCTCAAGGGAATGCCAACTATGGGCTGAAAAAACAACACGGGGGTTATGGCTAATATCTTCAGCCATAACCCTGGTAAACCACTTGCAAACCACAACGTATACAGTATATACCTATTGTAGTCGCCAAGTGGTTGGTTGCATAGAAAACACTATACTAGATGACAGCCACATTGCCAGCTATGACAGGGATGAGCTTGAAATAGTGAACGCATGTCCTCTTCATAAAGGAAAAGCACATGTCAAACTGAGGTGAAATGTCAAGGGTGCAGTGACATCACAACACCACTAACAGCAAGATCATGCCGCACAAACACTAACAATATCAACTCTACACAGAAGTCAGCAGTTGCACACAGGCAGAATGTCAAAGATTGCCTAGTTGGAATATCTTCCCACATCCTTGGTGCGTCCATGACAGGCAGAGCTCTGTTTTCAGCTGAACTTCCAGGTCTCCCACTCTGAACTGCATTCAGAATAAATCCTCATGGAGAATGGAGTATACAAAACCAGTACTATTGACCCTTCACAATCATAGATAGTGGAAAAGTCAAATTGAGGCTTCGTGCTTCCATGCTGTACTAAAAGTTTTCATTCTTCTTCTAAGTTGTGCATAGTATGTTGAGAACTATTACACAATTTCTTGAAATCTGCACATAAGGCCCACTGTAAAAAAATTGCAATAGTGTTCACTTACCTTGTACTTTCTCAGACATGAAAAGAGAAATCCATGAAGTGAAAGCTTCTTATAGAAGTCATTCATCAGAAGAATTCAACTGCAAACAGAATAGACTTAAAGGCTACTTTCATCAACAATCCCACTTCATTCCTGCTTCTAGATCAATAGAGAATGAAAGGAAACACATACAGTATATTTCTTCTAGGTCATTTTATGTTTTTCAAGGTGGAAACTATAGGTAATACCATTCTCTTTATTGTTTCTTTCTGTAAATTTAGATCTATGTTAAGGTTGTCTTTTTAGGTAAATTGATTACAGCTTCACTGTAGAGCAAATTCACAATTTGTTTTGAAAAAGGGTTATGGAAGGGCTACTACAAAATAAGTATGTGAGGAAGCAGTGAAAGTTAAAAAAAAAAGTAACTGTAGCTAGGCTATGGGTTTCAAAATATTAATATATTGTTAGCAAGCATATTGCTACAAGTATTAAGAACACTACAAAAGAAGCCCTCACTGATGCCAGTTGCTGTGGGCCCTTTGGAGCAATTCATCCTCAAAGTTCACAACAAACCTCTGAGGTAGTTCAAGCAGGTTCTCTCAGCAACACAGCCTACTATCTCATCTCATCTCTTATTAAACAGAGATTCTGTTTGGTGTTTATATTTGAGGTTGGAAGGCTGACAAGTTATTGCTGGGAAAGAGAATCAGGGAGAGCTAAACTGCCATGAGAAAAACTTCAGTGCTGCTGTTGTGAGATTTCAGGATGATTTGCTCCACAGTGTTGGCAGCTACAGGGATCAGCGAAGAAATTGCGGGGCCCCGTACAGAATACCTGGCAGGCAACCCCATTAAAATATTAAAGCTATATGTTGCAAAAAATACAATAAAATCATTATCAGCAGACACAAATACAACATAACTCACATAATTCCTGTTAAATATAAAAAAAATGAAGATGAGATGAAAAAATATACAAGCTTCGGGATCAGAGAGACAGAGGAAGAGAAACAAAGTAAGGCCTCATGTACACTGCAGCTACTAAAGCTGAGCAGTTTGGCATTTTTTTTAGCAGCCCCTGAACTCTCCTCTATGTTTTCTTATGTGTACATGTACACCAATGCCCTGTACACACGGTCGGATTTTCCGACGGAAAATGTGCGATCAGAGCTTGTTGTCGGAAATTCCGACCGTGTGTGGGCTCCATCTGACTTTTTCCATCGGATTTTACGACACACAAAGTTTGAGAGCAGGCTATAAAATTTTCCGACAACAAAATCCAATCGCATCAATTCCGACCGTGTGTGGCCAATTCCGACGCACAAAGTGCCACGCATGCTCAGAAGAAATTCCGAGACGGAACTGCTCGGTCTGGTAAAATTAGCGTTCACAATGGATATAGCATTTTCGTCAGGCTGCAATGTTTTAAATTGTTTAATGCAGCGCACTCTGTTCTTCTTTATAATGCTAGAAGAATGAAGTTGTTTTGCTGCTCATATTCACACAGACTTCTCACAAACTTCTTTCTTTGTTATTTATCGTGATTTCATCAATATATTTTGATTTGTCACATCTGACATAAAAATTTTCATTTTTTGTTTTTGTTTTTTTTTTGTATTTTTTTCAAGCCTGATTCTGGTTTTTTTTGTTTTTTTTTTAAGCTACAGAATAGTTTTGGGTGTGTTTTGTGTGTCAAGTTACCACAACACCATTATTATCTTGTATTATTTAATCTCAAGGAGATTGTTTGGTGTTGGTGTCTCTTGTTAATTTCACAATGTATTTTTGAAATGTACCTGCCTCCTTTCCTTTTTGAAGGAAAACACACATAGGCGAGTATAATTGAAACAAAAATTCCTTTATTAGGGGTCATAACCAAACAAAGAGGGAGGCAACGCTGGAGAAACAGCAGAAATTGGCGAAGCCTTTGGCCCCCATGGCAGACAGCATTTATTTTACTGCGAAATTGGTGGCCTGAGGAGTCCTTATATAAGGGAGTACAATCTGGTCCAGAAGTCCAAGAGATCATGAACAGCAGCAGATGACATGTATGTCCCCAGGCTGTGGTCATACAAGAGCCTGCATCTTTTGCCAGACCAGACTGAACCCAGGCCATCACTCTTTGGTCTTCCTTACACGCTTCCTTCCCGGCTGTGGCTCTGGTGTTGGAGGTCTGGCAGGAAGAGGAGTAGGACCTAGAGGAGGAGGAGGAGGACCTGGAGGAGGAGGAGGAGGAGGACCATGGGTGAGCTTACAAATGTGGCTTTGGCATGTGAGTTGGCCCCTCAACCCCTTATGTAGAGCTTCTAAAATGTCAAACTCACATAAGAGGCATTGGCCCTCCTCCATTTGCAGCATTTTGCAGGCTGTTAGGTCTGCAAAGTCCTCTTCCACACTGTGGGGGGATTCTGAGGGCCTCAGTAGCCTTACAAAATAGGCCAATTGCTGTCTCCTCCAGGTTACTCCTCTTCCTGCCACTTTTTCTTTGAAGGCGGAGGGGAGGGACCTGGGTATTGGGCAGCCTGCTTGGCCCGGCCACCTTCTGGCTGAGACTTCCCTGTGTATGAAAAAGGGACATCATTTTAACTTTTGGTTCATCAATCACAATCAGAAATTAGGAATCCAAACTAACATAGATTTAACATCATTAATTGGACAACCAGAAATATTTAGAAGAATGCTATACCTGGCTCAAGCTGGGCTCCTCCACATGTTGCTGCCTGGAAGGCCCAGGTTGGGCGTCAGAAGCCTCAGCTGAGGGGGAAGGAAGCGTGGAAGGAAGACTGGAGAGTGCTGGCCTGGGTTCAGTCTGACCTGCCAGAAAATGCAGTCTGTCATAGTACCACAGCCTGGGGACATAAATGTCATCTGCAGCTCTTGATCTCTGGGAATCCTGGACCTTCTTGCCCTCCCTTAGATAAGTGCTCCTCATGCCACCATGATGTCTGCCGTGGGGATTAGGGATGAGCCGAACACCCCCCGGTTCGGTTCGCACCAGAACCCGCGAACGGACCGCAAGTTCGCACGAACGTTAGAACCCCATTGACGTCTATGGGACTCGAACGTTCGAAATCAAAAGTGCTCATTTTAAAGGCTAATTTGCATGGTATTGTCCTAAAAAGGGTTTGGGGACCCGGGTCCTACCCCAGGGGACATGTATCAATGCAAAAAAAACTTTTAAAAACGGCCGTTTTTTCGGGAGCAGTGATTTTAATGATGCTTAAAGTAAAAAAAAAAAAGTGAAATATTCCTTTAAATATCGTACCTGGGGGGTGTCTATAGTATGCCTGTAAAGTGACGCGTGTTTCCCATGTTTAGAACAGTCCCTGCACCAAATGTCATTTTTAAAGGAAAAAATCTAATTTAAAACTGCTTGCGGGTTTAATGTCATGTCGGGTCATGGCAATATGGATGAAAATCAGTGAGACAAACGGCATGGGTACCCCCCAGTCCATTACCAGGCCCTTTGGGTCTTGTATGGATATTAAGGGGAACCCCGCACCCAAATTAAAATAAGGAAAGGTCCCTATATACTCTGAACAGCAGTATACAGGCGGTGCAAACAAGACAGGGACTGTAGGTTTGTTGTTAAGTAGAATCTGTTTGTAATTTTGAACATTTTTAATGTGTTTAGCTCCAGCCAAAAAATCTTTTCTAAGCTTTTTGGAAAACATAGGGAAGGGTTATCACCCCTGTGACATTTGTTTTGCGTCTTTCCTCCTCTTCAGAAGATTTCACCTCACTTTTTTGTCCCAATGAAAAATGTTTTTTGAAAATTTGTGTTTTTTTGTGGAACAAAGATTGGAAAGCATCAGTGGAAAGGAAAAATTGTTTTCCCATATTAACTCTTACAGGAGAGAATTTCCCTTCCTTAGGGGTAGATTTCATCTCACTTCCTGTTGTCTCCTTCCGTTTGCAAGTAGGAGTCGTTTGTAAGTTAGATGTTTGAAAGTAGGGTCCTGCCCTATATACTCAGCAGAAATTTGGGCCTTAGGTGTTGCTGTGGCCAAAACACTGTAAGCCCTCACAGGGCCCTGCTGTGAAATATTAGATCAAGAATTGTAATTACATGCCCCTGTTGAACAGGAGCTGAAAAATTAGGCCTTAGGCACTGGTGCTGGTGCCACAACACTGCAACCCCTCACAGACACTCTAGTTGGAACGCAGGAACGAGCCCTGCTGCAAAGTATTGCATCAAAAATTGTAATTACACGCCCCTGTTAGACAGGGGCAGAAAAATTGGGTCTTAGGCACTGGTGCTGGTGCCACAACACTGCAACCCCTCACAGACACTCTAGTTGAAACGCAGGAACAAGCCCTGCTGCAAAGTATTGCATCAAAAATTGTAATTACACGCCCCTGTTAGACAGGGGCTGAAAAATTGGGTCTTAGGCACTGGTGCTGGTGCCACAACACTGCAACCCCTCACAGACACTCTAGTTGGAATGCAGGAACGAGCCCTGCTGCAAAGTATTACATCAAAAATTGTAATTACACGCCCCTGTTAAACAGGGGCTGAAAAATTGTGCCTTAGGCACTGGTGGTGGCGCCCAGAACCAAAAATGTTCTTACAAGCTATCAGCGTGATGATTGAGGAGGAAGAGGATAATTACTCAGGGATAGTCACTCAGCATCAGCATAGGCAGTCTTTGAAGGGATCTGAGATTTCAAAAAAAATTATTCGGTTACATCTGCATCAGGTGCTTGGTAGCTGGTGGTGATCCAAGACTGATTCATTTTTATGAAGGTCAGCCGATCGACCGAGTCGGTGGACAGACGCACCCTGTGATCGGTTACCACGCCTCCAGCAGCACTGAATGTGCGTTCCGAAAGAACGCTGGATGCAGGACAGGCCAGTAGCTCAATTGCATACTGTGCAAGCTCTGGCCAGTGATCCATCCTCAAGACCCAGTAACCCAGAGGATTTTCGGTGGGAAAGGTGTCCAAGTCTGATCTTGCCCCTAGGTATTCCTGCACCATGTAAAACAGACGCTGGCGATGGTTGCTGGAACCGATCATACCTTGGGGCTGCGGACCAAAAAATTGTCTGAACGCATCGGTCAGACGGCCACCTTCTCCACCGCTCCTTCTTTGACTGACCGAAGCCTCAGCAACACGTTGTCCAGAAACAGGAGTTTGTAACCTCCCAGTCTCTGGGAACGCGTTGCACAGACCTTTCTGCAAGGCCTCCCGAAGATGTTTCATCCTCTGCTCCCTCTGCGATGGCAAGATAAGGTCCGCAACCTTACCCTTGTAACGTGGATCAAGGAGGGTTGCCAGCCAGTATTGGTCCTTCTCCTTGATACCACGAATACGAGGATCCTTACGCAGGCTTTGCAGGATCAGGGAGGCCATGCAGCGTAGGTTTGCTGAGGCATTCGGTCCGGAGTCCTCTGGGTCACTAAGGACAACAACGTCCGCAGCCACCTCCTCCCAGCCACGTACAAGTCCATGTGTTCCTTGGGACTGATCCCTTAAAGACTGCTGATGCTGAGTGCCAGGCTCCACCTCCATACTGACACAATCTTCCTCCTCCTCCTCCTCCTCCTCCTCGTCCTCTTCCTGTGTGATCGGCGGGCACGCAGGAACACTGTCTGGATAAAGGGGGCCTTGAGAGCTAAGGAAGTCCTCCTCTTCCTGCCTCTGTTCTGCCTCAAGTGCCCTGTCCATTATTCCACGCAGCGTGTGCTCCAACAGGTGGACAAGGGGGACAGTGTCACTGATGCATGCACTGTCAGTGCTCACCATCCTCGTGGCCTCCTCGAATGGTGACAGGACAGTGCATGCATCCCTGATCATGGCCCACTGGCGTGGGGAAAAAAAACCAAGGTCCCCTGACCCTGTCCTGGTGCCATAGTCGCACAGGTACTCATTGATGGCCCTCTGCTGCGTGTGCAGCCGCTGCAGCATGGCCAACGTCGAGTTCCACCTGGTGGGCATGTCACAGATTAGGCGGTTCTTGGGCAGGTTAAACTCCTTTTGGAGGTCCGTCAGCCGAGCACTGGCATTATATGACCGGCGGAAATGCACACAGACTTTCCTGGCCTGCCTCAGGACATCCTGTAAGCCCGGGTACCTGCCCAAGAACCGCTGCACCACCAAGTTAAGGACGTGAGCCAAACAGGGCACATGGGTCAGTTGTCCCTGTCGGAGGGCAGAGAGGAGGTTGGTGCCATTGTCGCAAACCACCATTCCTGCCTTAAGTTGGCGTGGCGTCAACCACCTCTGAACCTGCCCCTGCAGAGCTGACAGAACCTCTGCCCCAGTGTGGCTCCTGTCCCCCAAGCACACCAGCTCAAGCACCGCATGGCATCTTTTGGCCTGCGTACTTGCGTAGCCCCTTGAACGCCTACGGAGCACCGCTGGTTCCGAGGAAGAGGCCATGGAGGAAGAAGAAGAGGAGGGGGTGGAGGAGAGAGGTGTGTCACAATCAGCATTTTGGAGGCGTGGTGGCGGAACAACCTCCAACACTACTGCACCTTGTCCTGCATCCTTCCCAGCTGCCAGCAGAGTCACCCAATGCGCCGTGAAACTTAAGTAACGTCCCTGTCCATGCCTGCTGGACCATGAGTCAGCGGTAATATGCACCTTACCGCTGACCGCCCTGTCCAGCGAGGCATGGACATTGCCTTCCACATGCCGGTAGAGAGCCGGAATCGCCTTCCGTGAGAAAAAGTGGCGTTTGGGTACCTGCCACTGAGGAACCGCACATTCCACAAACTCACGGAAGGGGGCAGAGTCTACCAACTGAAAAGGCAGCAGTTGAAGTGCTAGCAATTTTGCCAAGCTAGCATTCAACCGCTGGGCATGTGGATGGCTGGGAGCAAACTTCTTTCGGCGGTGCAGCAGCTGGGGCAGGGAAATTTGCCTGGTACAATCTGACGTCGGTGTACCAAAAGCAGATTGCCCATAAGTACTTTGCTGTGACACACCTAATTCCACACCTTCATTCCTCTCACTGCAGGTCGCAGAGAGGACTGAAGGTCTAGTGGGGTTGGAAATCTCAGCTGATGAGGAGCAAGGAGAGATCGTCTTTGTTCTTTGGTGTGGGTCTTTTAGATACGCTTGCCAACGAACTGCATGGCAGGTCAACATATGTCTGGTCAAGCATGTGGTACCCAAGCGGGAGATGTTTTGGCCACGCGAGATACGCTTGAGACATATATTGCAAATAGCAGCGGTGCGATCTGATGCACTCGTCTCAAAAAAGGCCCACACCAAAGAACTTTTTGAATAACGCGCAGAGACTGCAGCGCCCTGCACATGTGGAGCTTTGGGGTGTGATGCAGTCAATGTGCTGCCCTTAGGCTGGCCCCTGGAGGGCATCCTGCCTAGTTGGTGATGTGCCACCTCCTCCTCCTCCTCCTCCTCCTCCTCCTCCTCTCTCCTATCAGGCACCCACGTTGAGTCAGTGACCTCATCATCCCCTCCCTCCTCATCACTGGAGCAAACCTGGCAGTATGCTGCAGCAGGGGGAGCATGACTGCCAGATTGCTGTCCTTCTTGGGCACCCCCTCTGTCCGTGCTCATGTTACTGCCTTCATTGAGCTCAGTATCATCATCAGAGCCTTCCAAACGCTGGGCATCCTCCTGGAGCATGTACCCAACACTGTGGTCAAACAGTTCGAGGGAATCCTCAGGAGGACATGGTGGGGCTAGGGAAGGAGTCACTGATGACATTGAGCTGAGGGAAGAGGCCGCTGCTTTGCCAGACAAAGCACCCTGGGCATGGGTGAGAGAGGATGAGGAGGATGAGGACGGCTTGGTCATCCACTCGACCAAGTCTTCCGCATGTTGCGGCTCAACACGGCCAGCTGCCGAAAAAAAGGCCAAGCGTGTCCCATGGCCACGTGCTGATGAGGATGCACCGTCTCCACGACCAGCACTAGACACAGAGCCTGCTTGCCCTCTCTTATTGGCTTGTGACTGTCTGCCTCTCCTTCTTGGCCTTCCAGACATACTAATGGCCTGTAGCTGCACTAAGCTGGGATAGAACACCTGTAATTTTCTTCAGGTAGCTTTATATACTGTAACCAGACAAGCCTGCCTGTCAGTAGGAAGATAACAGGAACGGATCTAGCTGAACACTGTGAGCAGGACGTACTGCACTAAATGTATATAGCAGGAACGGATCTAGCTGAACACTGTGAGCAGGACGCACTGCACTGAATGTAAATAGCAGGAACGGATCTAGCTGAACACTGTGAGCAGGACGCACTGCACTGAATGTAAACAGCAGGAACGGATGTAGCTAAACACTGTGAGCAGGACGCACTGCACTGAATGTAAATAGCAGGAACGGATCTAGCTGAACACTGTGAGCAGGACGCACTGCACTGAATGTAAATAGCAGGAACGGATCTAGCTGAACACTGTGAGCAGCACGCACTGCACTGAATGTAAATAGCAGGAACGGATCTAGCTGAACACTGTGAGCAGGACGCACTGCACTGAATGTAAATAGCAGGAACGGATCTAGCTGAACACTGTGAGCAGGACGCACTGCACTGAATGTAAACAGCAGGAACGGATGTAGCTAAACACTGTGAGCAGGACGCACTGCACTGAATGTAAATAGCAGGAACGGATCTAGCTGAACACTGTGAGCAGGACGCACTGCACTGAATGTAAATAGCAGGAACGGATCTAGCTGAACACTGTGAGCAGCACGCACTGCACTGAATGTAAATAGCAGGAACGGATCTAGCTGAACACTGTGAGCAGGACGCACTGCACTGAATGTAAATAGCAGGAACGGATCTAGCTGAACACTGTGAGCAGGACGCACTGCACTGAATGTAAACAGCAGGAACGGATGTAGCTAAACACTGTGAGCAGGACGCACTGCACTGAATGTAAATAGCAGGAACGGATCTAGCTGAACACTGTGAGCAGGACGCACTGCACTGAATGTAAATAGCAGGAACGGATCTAGCTGAACACTGTGAGCAGGACGCACTGCACTGAATGTAAATAGCAGGAACGGATGTAGCTAAACACTGTGAGCAGGACGCACTGCACTGAATGTAAATAGCAGGAACGGATCTAGCTGAACACTGTGAGCAGGACGCACTGCACTGAATGTAAATAGCAGGAACGGATCTAGCTGAACACTGTGAGCAGCACGCACTGCACTGAATGTAAATAGCAGGAACGGATCTAGCTGAACACTGTGAGCAGGACGCACTGCACTGAATGTAAATAGCAGGAACGGATCTAGCTGAACACTGTGAGCAGGACGCACTGCACTGAATGTAAATAGCAGGAACGGATCTAGCTGAACACTGTGAGCAGGACGCACTGCACTGAATGTAAATAACAGGAACGGATCTAGCTGAACACTGTGAGCAGGACACACTGTACTAAATGTAAATAGTCTAGCTGCCTGACCGTGGTACTAATAGGATCAAAAAGAACACCTGTAATTTTCTTCAGGTAGCTTTATATACTGTAACCAGACAAGCCTGCCTGTCAGTAGGAAGATAACAGGAACGGATCTAGCTGAACACTGTGAGCAGGACGTACTGCACTAAATGTATATAGCAGGAACGGATCTAGCTGAACACTGTGAGCAGGACGCACTGCACTGAATGTAAATAGCAGCAACGGATCTAGCTGAACACTGTGAGCAGGACGCACTGCACTGAATGTAAATAGCAGGAACGGATCTAGCTGAACACTGTGAGCAGGACGCACTGCACTGAATGTAAACAGCAGGAACGGATGTAGCTAAACACTGTGAGCAGGACGCACTGCACTGAATGTAAATAGCAGGAACGGATCTAGCTGAACACTGTGAGCAGGACGCACTGCACTGAATGTAAATAACAGGAACGGATCTAGCTGAACACTGTGAGCAGGACACACTGTACTAAATGTAAATAGTCTAGCTGCCTGACCGTGGTACTAATAGGATCAAAAAGAACACCTGTAATTTTCTTCAGGTAGCTTTATATACTGTAACCAGACAAGCCTGCCTGTCAGTAGGAAGATAACAGGAACGGATCTAGCTGAACACTGTGAGCAGGACGTACTGCACTAAATGTATATAGCAGGAACGGATCTAGCTGAACACTGTGAGCAGGACGCACTGCACTGAATGTAAATAGCAGGAACGGATCTAGCTGAACACTGTGAGCAGGACGCACTGCACTGAATGTAAATAGCAGGAACGGATCTAGCTGAACACTGTGAGCAGGACGCACTGCACTGAATGTAAACAGCAGGAACGGATGTAGCTAAACACTGTGAGCAGGACGCACTGCACTGAATGTAAATAGCAGGAACGGATCTAGCTGAACACTGTGAGCAGGACGCACTGCACTGAATGTAAATAGCAGGAACGGATCTAGCTGAACACTGTGAGCAGCACGCACTGCACTGAATGTAAATAGCAGGAACGGATCTAGCTGAACACTGTGAGCAGGACGCACTGCACTGAATGTAAATAGCAGGAACGGATCTAGCTGAACACTGTGAGCAGGACGCACTGCACTAAATGTAAATACCAGGAACGGATCTAGCTGAACACTGTGAGCAGGACGCACTGCACTGAATGTAAATAGCAGGAACGGATCTAGCTGAACACTGTGAGCAGGACGCACTGCACTGAATGTAAATAGCAGGAACGGATCTAGCTGAACACTGTGAGCAGCACGCACTGCACTGAATGTAAATAGCAGGAACGGATCTAGCTGAACACTGTGAGCAGGAAGCACTGTACTGAATGTAAATAGCAGGAACGGATCTAGCTGAACACTGTGAGCAGGACACACTGCACTGAATGTAAATAGTCTAGATAGAAGATAACAGGAACGGATCTAGCTAAACTGAATACAGTGTATATATATATATGCAACACCTGGGATGCATATATATACACAATACACTGTAAGTGCAGCTAACTGACTGACTGTTCTGCCTAATCTATCTAACTCAAATCAAATGACACTGTCTCTCTCTCTCTCTATCGCTCAGCACACCGGAACACACACTACACAGGGCCGCCGTGCAGGCGGCCTTATATAGTGTGGGGTGTGTACTAAATCCCCTGAGCCATAATTGGCCAAAGCCACCCTGGCTTTGGCCAATTACAGCTCTCTCTACTGACGGCGCTGTGATTGGCCAAGCATGCGGGTCATAGTGCATGCTTGGCCAATCATCAGCCAGCAATGCACTGCGATGCCGCAGTGAATTATGGGCCGTGACGCGCCACACGAATTTGGCGCGAACGGCCCATATCGTTCGCAATTCGACGGACGGTCGAACAGCCGATGTTCGAGTCGAACATGGGTTCGACTCGAACACGAAGCTCATCCCTAGTGGGGATCACCCACTTCACAAATTGCAGCAAATTATCCAGCGCTGCCTTCCTCTTTGTTTGGTTCTTATAATCAGGGTGGTTTACCTGCCACTGACAGGGCAGCTCCCTGAACATATCTATGAATATGCTGATAAACTCCTGATCCTTCAAGATATCCATTTTCTCTGAAAGACACAACAAAAGACAAACCCTAATGTCAGGCTAAAGTCTCCTAATCTGTCACAATACAGGCCTCAATCTAGAAGCAGTATAGGCCCAATTTTAAATCTTACCTTCGTTATCACGATCGGCGCCTCCGATACTCCTTCCTCCGCTCACAGATCGTACGTACTACACACGCGTGTTACGCTTTATTTACACTGCGCATGCGTGAAACTCCGCCTGCCCCTGACGTTCTTTCTAGTCTATTCCGCACCCCTTCTCGCTCAGAGCACATGGCAGAGACACAACAGGTGCGTGTTAATTACAGCAATGAGGAGGAGGAAAGCCCGGAGCCAGAAACATCACGATCCCAGAGGAGACGATTTAAGGCATCAAACATGTCCTTTGGGGAGATGTTGGAGATGGTCGACATATTGAAAAGGGCCCAACCCCAATGTCAGAAAGGCCAAGATCATGGTGAAAGTTGTGAAGAGTCTGCAGAAGAATTTTGGGGTACGACGATCCAAAGATCAACTTAGAAAGCGGTGGTCAGACCTCAAATTAAGGGAGCACGATCAGTATAGAAGGATCAGGAGAGTGCTGCAAAAAAGTAAGTAGTTGTCCTGTGTTCCTATTCTTGATTTTTCTAACATTTATGCTGCTCCATGTGCTTTTCTTAATTGTTGTACAGTTTAAAATGGCAACTTTCATGTTCATGGGCACATTATTCATTCGTATGAAACATTGTTCGTTCGGCATAGAAAACACCATGTTTTGGCCATATGCATTTCAATACATTTTTTCTAGCCTACTTCTCTTAAACTAATTTTGGTGTCTAGATGGGTTGGTAACTAGAATGAAATGTAAACTAGATTCTGTGTAAGGAGAGGACACTCAGCAGCTGTTTACACATTTGGACGCTGGAGCACTAGTGTGGGACACAAGAACACCCTTTTTATTAGGGGGCCCCACACAGGTGCTGCAGTGAATACTATAGGGGTGTCTCCATCTGTGAAGCTTGTACAAAACAGTTAAGTATTCAAACTTGACAAAGGAAAAAAATATTTCTTCATCTTGCAACTCTGCCAAAACAGACAATTGGACCCACTTCCAAGCAATGTTTCATATTCCTATTTCTGCCATCAAATATCTGTGTGCTAAGTATACCTATTTTTGTTCACATAGGGGAGAAAAGACTCGGAGGACACCACTCATCAGAGGAGACCACAGACCCCCCACCTCAGGAAGAAGTGGAAATCCTCCAAAGGCAAGCAGAGGAGGAGGGAGACGTGGTGGAAATTGTCACCACAACAGGTGAGTGTCTGCGACCACAGGCTCAGGTAAGAGATGGATGCCGGCAGATTTATAATACATGGTGTGTTTTTTTATATATATTTTTAGGTGATCGTGATGTTGTGGATGAAGGTCATTTCACCAGTGAAAGTGCCCAGATCCTGATCGGGAGATCATGGGGTGTAATAGGGACTTGGAAAACATCCAGAAAACATCAATGATGTTCAAAACAAAATGAAGAACATCATTGATGTTTTAGGGAGAGTTTAAAATCCCTCGAAATCTCTAATGTAGTTGGCGTTTTTTCCCCCAAAAATTCTTGCACCTATATTATTTTACATATTGTCGAAAAGCCAAATTTTGAAGATGCACACAGTGTGTCAACATGTGCTATCGGCCATCACGGGAGATCAATGTATGCGTTTTGGGGGTGCAACCCCTTCCTCAATAATAAAGTAGCTGAGAGGAAGGGGTTGCACCCCCAAAACAAGTTCATTGATCCCCCATGATGGCAGCTAGCACATGTTGACATTCAGCAATTTGCGTGCATCTTCAAAATTTGGCTTTTCCTGGGGTGACATCACCCCATCTGAAGGTAATATCAAACACAGTTTGTAAATACTCATGTCTGATATTGCCTTCAATTTCTCCCAAAGTTGAACTTTTTACGTTCCAGATTTGTGTATTTATTGTTGTTTTGAAACATGCCTGTTTTACCTTAAAAGGACATTTCTACTTTTATTAATGTCACCTATAAATATTGTATATAACAAACATGTTGTTTGGTTTTAAAAAGCTTTTATAAATGCACATGTGATTGTGCTTGGATTAAAAATATTGAGAATCAACAATGTGTGGCTTCTTCTTTCAAAGCTCCTAAACTTTTTTGGTGTGAAAATTGTTTTTTTCTGTGACAATGGGGGTTATTTCCTAAGGGCAAATCCACTTTGCACTACAAGTGCAGTTTCAGTGCAGTCTCAAGTGCACTTGTAGTGCAAAGTGTCTTTGCCTTTAGTAAATAACACCCAACAGTGCTTTATAATTTTACAGAATCACGCCATTTTCAGGACTGCACAAATTTATGTCATGGTCAGCTAAAAGAAAAACAAGCAGTAAATGTAAGCAAATATTTTGTAAGTTATTTTTTTTTTCAAAAAGGCTCAGACATTGTCTGGCATATTGATGGCCCCCCTACCCACAAAGTATTCCATGTATCTTAGACGGACCTCACGGGCATTCAGGGGGGCAAGCCAGGACAGCCAGCTTCAAGCGCCGTCAGGGTTGGTTCATTTACATTAATTCCAGATACAGGTCCAACTGAGCCAGCATAGTTCACAGAATTTCTCCTTAAAAAGTTGTGGAGAACACAGCACGCCAGGATGATATGATTGAGTTTATACTCCACCATGTGTATGGGTGTAAGAAATAGGTGGAACCGGCTGGCCATGATTCCAAACGTGTTCTCCACCATTTTCTGGCTCTGGCCAGCCGGTAATTAAAAACCCTCTGGTCCGGGGTGAGGGTCCTCATAGGGAATGGCCGCATAAGATGGTCCCCCAGCGCAAATGCTTCATCCGCAACGAAGACGAATGGGAGTCCTTTCGCATTGTCTTCTGGAGGTGGAAAGTCCAAGCTACCATTCTGGAGATGCCTGTAGAACTCCGTGTGGATGATGACTCCACCATCTGACATCCGGCCATTCTTCCCCGCGTCCACATACAGGAACTTGTAAGTAGCCGACACCACCGCCAACATCACAATATTATTGAAGCCCTTGTAGTTGTAATAGTATGACCCCGAGTTGGGTGGTGGGACGATGTGGACGTGTTTCCCATCAATTGCCCCTCCGCAGTTAGGAAAGTCCCACCGCTGGGCAAAGTGGGAGGCCACAGTCTGCCATTCCTGTGGGTTGGAAGGAAACTGTGGAGTCAAATAAGAATAAATAATTATTCATTTTGCACATAAACAGGGAAAGCAGGTTAGACACAAACATTCTTGGCCAACATCAGTCTAAATTTTTTTTAAGGGACTATTTAAAGACAAAGGTATAAGGTCCACCTATCAGATTCCTCCCCCACTCTCATGGGCCATTTTGAAAAGTTTATGGGGGGGGATGTTTTGGACAGGTAACCCTCTCCACTTCATTGAGAGATGAATGCCTAAATAATGTGGATTACTCTGGCCAGCCCCTCCTTACTTTACACTAATGGCAGCCCACTGGACAGGTAAGAAGTGTCATAATACAAAGATAAAAATGCACACTGTACACATTATAACACATTTTTACATTCTGCTATTACCTATCAAGATAATAATAGGATACAAAAACTTTAAACAGTACCATTTGAAAGTATTCAGGCAGGCCCTTACACTACATGCTTTGGGGAATTCATCCATAAACCTGACCACAAAAGAGGTGGGTATAGTGTGTATGGGTTTGGCAAAGTCAGCGGATAGAGGATTGAGGATAGATAGAAGATTGTTATCAGCTGAGTTAGCAGGGGGGAGGGAGGGTTCCAAATGATTTTGTGATCCAAAAAAAAAAGCCTCTGGCACTCTGCCTGAATTTCAAGCTCACATTACAATTGTACACATTTTAGGGGGGATTTAGGGTAAAGCACTACTTTGGAGCTGACAAAATACATTGTTAAGTGACTACACAAGGTGAATATAGGCCCAGGAGAGCATGCTGGGGAGGTAAGTGAAGGCAAATATGTATGAAGGACCAAAAAAAATTACATAAAAATCCAGCATGCATGAGGACATTCACAGCATATTACAATCATGGTAATTAGGGAATGAGGAAAGAAATACAATATATTATCAAACATTAAATACAATAAAATGTGATGTTAAAGGATAAAAATCTTACCTTCATATACTCCTTCTGCAGGACCTGGATGATGGCAGAACAGGTCTCTGGGATAATGATCCCCAGAGCCGGGGGGAAAATGCCTATTGAGAACTTGAGGTCTTGCAGGCTTCTCCCCGTTGCCAAGTACCACAGAGTGGTGACGAGCCTCTGCTCCGGAGTGATGGCTTGCCTCATGCAGGTATCCTGCCTGCTGATATAAGGGGTCAGCAAAGCCAACAAATGGTGAAATATGGGGTCCGTCATCTGGAGAAAGTACCTGAAATTATCAAGATTATTCTCACGGATCTCAGGGAGCAAAGGCATGTGACAGAACTGGTCACGCTGGAGCAACCAATTCTTGGTCCAAGAACTCCTCCCCACCCTGTTCATGGACTGGGCTTGTATCAAAGTAAGGACCCCAACACCAAGCCTCCACACAACGGGAACTCTACGATGAGTACGTACACGCAGCATGGCTAGAAAACGGTCGACTGCTCAGAACGTAGTAACAGAACGCACCGAAGAACAGCAAGGCCTGTGAAGAGCGAACTGAAAATCAGTAACGAACGAACAAGAACACAATGACGGAGTCAAGGGTAACTCGCTGCATGCACTGAAGACCAGATACAAACCCACAAGCACGAACTGAACAGCAAAAAAACGATCTGAAAACCACGAGTCTAAAAAAGCACGAATTGTCTCTCACCAAACTTTTACTAACACAAGATTAGCAAAAGGAGCCCAAAGGGTGCCACGCTTGGTTCTGAACTGCCCTTTTATAGTCTCGTCGTACGTGGTGTACGTGACCGCGTTCTTGGCGTTCGGAAATTCTGACAACTTTGTGCGACCGTGTGTAGACAAAACAAGTTTGAGCAAACATCCGTTGGAAAAAATCCATGGATTTTGTTGTCGGAATGTCCGATCAATGTCCGATCGTGTGTACGGGGCATTAGTCATTTATAGGACTTTAGAGGCAGTCGAGGTTGCAGGTGTTTTTTTTGAAAGCAGAAAAATCTCAAACCCACAAATAACTTCAGGTGAAATTAAGGACTCTCTGAAAATATGTGGTGTGGCTGTTTCAAGATGCACAATAGGGAAGCACTTGAAGAAAGATGGGCTGCATTGTCGAGTCGCCAGAAGAAAGCCATTTCTCAAATGCCACAAAGTATCCTGCTTACAATACGCCAAACAGCACAGAGACAAGCCTCAAACCTTCTGGCACAAAGTCATTTAGAGTGATGAGACCAGATTGAGCTTTTTGGCCACAACCATAAACGCTACATTTAGAGAGGAGTCAACAAGGCCTATGATGAAAGGTACACCATTCCTACTGTGAAACACGGAGGTGGATCGCTGAAATTTTGGGGATGTGTGAGCTACAAAAGGCACAGGAAATTTGGTCAAAATTGATGACAAGATGAATGCAGTATGTTATCAAAAAATACTGGAGGAACATTAGCGATCATCAGCCAGGGAGCTGCCCATGGGACGTACTTGGACATTCCAACATGACAATGATCCAAATCACAAGGCCAAGTTGACCTGTCATTGACTACAGCAGAATAAAGTGAAGGTTCTGGAGTGGCCATCTCAGTCTCCTGACCTCAATATCATTGAGCCACTCTGGGGAGATCTCAAACATGCAGTTCATGCAAGACAGCCCAAGAATTTACAGGAACTGGAGGCTTTTTGACAAGAGGAATGGGCCGCTTTACCATCTAATAAGATAAAGAGACTCATCCACAAATACCACAAAAGACTTCAAGCTGTCATTGATGTTAAAGGGGGCAATACACTGTATTAAGAACTGGGGTATGTAAACTTTTGATCAGGGTAATTTGGCTAGTTTCTGTTGCCATTATGATTTAAAAAGAGTAAACACAGTTGATTGATAATAAATGGCTTCAGCCAAACACTGACAGAAAAGTTTTTGTGTTATCATCTGAAAAATGGCCAAGAAATCATAAATTCTGCCAGGGTATGTAAACTTATGAGCACAATTGTGTGTGTGTGTGTGTGTATATATATATATATATATATATATATATATATATATATATATACACAGTCCTGCTCAAAAGTTTGCATACCCTGGCAGCAGAAATTGTGAAATTTTGGCATTAATATTGAAAATATGACTGATCATGACAAAAACTGTCTTTTATTTAAAGATAGCAATCACATGACGCCGTTTATTACTGTCAGAAACCATGAAATCAGGCCGAGACAATTGAAATTATCAAGATTATTCTCACGGATCTCAGGGAGCAAAGGCATGTGACAGAACTGGTCACGCTGGAGCAACCAATTCTTGGTCCATGAACTCCTCCCCACCCTGTTCATGGACTGGGCTTGTGTCAAAGTAAGGACCCCAACACCAAGCCTCCACACAACGGGAACTCTACGATGAGTACGTACACGCAGCATGGCTAGAAAACGGTCGGCTGCTCAGAACGTAGTAACAGTACGCACCGAAGAACAGCAAGGCCTGTGAAGAGCGAACTGAAAATCAGTAACGAACGAACAAGAACACAATGACGGAGTCAAGGGTAACTCGCTGCATGCACTGAAGACCAGATACAAACCCACAAGCACAAACTGAACAGCAAAAAAACGATCTGAAAACCACGAGTCTGAAAAAGCACGAATTTTCTCTCACCAAACTTTTACTAACACAAGATTAGCAAAAGGAGCCCAAAGGGTGCCACGCTTGGTTCTGAACTGCCCTTTTATAGTCTCGTCGTACGTGGTGTACGTGACCGCGTTCTTGGCGTTCGGAAATTCCGACAACTTTGTGCGACCGTGTGTAGACAAAACAAGTTTGAGCAAACATCCGTTGGAAAAAATCCATGGATTTTGTTGTCGGAATGTCCGATCGTGTGTACGGGGCATTAGTCATTTATAGGACTTTAGAGGCAGTCGAGGTTGCAGGCGTTTTTTTGAAAGCAGAAAAATCTCAAACCCACAAATAACTTCAGGTGAAATTAAGGACTCTCTGAAAATATGTGGTGTGGCTGTTTTAAGATCACAATAAGGAAGCACTTGAAGAAAGATGGGCTGCATTGTCGAGTCGCCAGAAGAAAGCCATTTCTCAAATGCCACAAAGTATCCTGCTTACAATACGCCAAACAGCACAGAGACAAGCCTCAAACCTTCTGGCACAAAGTCATTTAGAGTGATGAGACCAGATTGAGCTTTTTGGCGACAACCATAAATGCTACATTTAGAGAGGAGTCAACAAGGCCTATGATGAAAGGTACACCATTCCTACTGTGAAACACGGAGGTGGATCGCTGAAATTTTGGGGATGTGTGAGCTACAAAAGGCACAGGAAATTTGGTCAAAATTGATGACAAGATGAATGCAGTATGTTATCAAAAAATACTGGAGGAACATTAGCGATCATCAGCCAGGGAGCTGCCCATGGGACGTACTTGGACATTCCAACATGACAATGATCCAAATCACAAGGCCAAGTTGACCTGTCATTGACTACAGCAGAATAAAGTGAAGGTTCTGGAGTGGCCATCTCAGTCTCCTGACCTCAATATCATTGAGCCACTCTGGGGAGATCTCAAACATGCAGTTCATGCAAGACAGCCCAAGAATTTACAGGAACTGGAGGCTTTTTGCCAAGAGGAATGGGCAGCTTTACCATCTAATAAGATAAAGAGACTCATCCACAAATACCACAAAAGACTTCAAGCTGTCATTGATGTTAAAGGGGGCAATACACTGGGGTATGTAAACTTTTATTTATTACTGTCAGAAACCATGAAATCAGGCCGAGACAGAAGTAAAGTTAACAGTTAAATCACACTTGTTTAATAATAAAAATAAAAAAAAACAAACGTAGTCAAAACATAGCCAAAGTCCAGTAACCGGAATGGATAGTCAGCCAAGCCAGAAGTCAAGGGTCAATGTAGTGGAACAGCAAGCAGGATCTGGAGCCAGAAGGGGTGTCAGCAAAGCAAGTCTTGAACAGGATCGCAGGTTTCTATGATGTTGACCAAGGTGAAGGCAGAGCTCCTCTGGACTGGACGGCTTAAGTAGGCAGGACTGAGGAGCAGGATATCATCAACAGCTGAGTAACTGTGGAGAGATAGGAGTTGGCAATTAGCCGACAGCTGAGCGGCCAGCTCCTGGAGCTGAGTAAAGAAGTAGAGTTTACTGCCACTTTAAAGCATGATTTTAAGTGGATTTCCTTGTCTCCTGTGGACCCTGGTCTCTGGTTAGTGCAGTAATGGCAAACCTTGGCACCCCAGATGTTTTGGAACTACAATTCCCATGATGCTTAACTACACTGCAGAGTGTATGAGCATCATGGCAAATGTAGTTCCAAAACATCTGGGGTGTCAAGGTTCGTCATCACTGGGTTAGTGCATCTACCCTACACATTCCATTCCAAAGACTGTTTTCATAGGAACTCCCTGGAGCACCTTGACTGTGTGTTTTTGTATATTCCCATACTTGGATGACCTGTCTCTTTTAGTCTTTCTGTCAACCTGCCCCAGTGTGTTTTACAGCTCTGACATCAGGTCTTATTGTGTATTATACAACACCACATAAATACTACTCCATATAGCTATCATAATTGTCTTAAATGCAGAAAACTAGAAGCCCCAACTTTATGAAAATTTATGGGATGGTTCTGTAAAGCAGAACTCCAGAGAATGGAATGGTTCAAACTTTTGTCAGGTTCTTATTGCTGCTGTGTCTTGTTTTTTCTCTCCCCTTTGGTCTGGCTGTCCACAAAGTATGTGGGGTAATAAACTCTCCAATGGTTTTGCATACGATAATAATAAAAACCTGACAGAAGTTTTAGCCCTATCTCTCAGTTTTGGCTGCAGTTTAATTGTATTGAAATGCTTCTAGAAACAGATGCACAGTTATTCCACAAAGCATTTTCTTCATTATCGTCTTGCTGAATAAGATATAGTAGGGGAAAATATGTGGAACATGTAGGTACCAAAAATAATGTTCTAAAAAACTCCAAAATGAACACATAGGCCTTGGCCCTACTTTTGTGTCTAAGGTCATGGCACTGTACTCTCGTCCCTCAGCTTCTGTCCTGGTCAATGGTTCCTTGTCCACTTCGTTTCAAATCCCTAACGGAACTCGTCAGGGATGCCCTCTATCCCCCCTACTTTTTGTTTTGGTGATAGAACACTCGGCAACAGCCATTAGACAAAATGAAAATATAGTGGGGATCCAGATGCCCTCTTTCGCTCACAAATTTTCACTCTACGCGGATGATCTCCTAGTTTACGTTCAACAACCTCACACATCTCTATCTTCTCTAATGCAAGAATTCCATAGATTTGGAGAACTTAGTAACTTCAAACTTAACATGTCCAAGACAGAAGCTCTCAACATATCCCTACCACCCAACACCCTTACTCAGGTACAGACCAATTTTCCATTCCAATGGGGAGCCAAGGGCATCTCTTATCTTGGGATTACGATCCCATATAACCTCTCAGACCTCTATAAACTCAACTACCTCACCTTACTGACTAGACTTCGGAAGGAACTAGACACTTGGAATACAACACCACTGCCATGGTTTGGCTGCATTAAAACACTTAAAATGGACACCCTCCCCAAATTACTTTATTTATTCCAGACACTCCCTATCAATGTCCCCAAACATTTCTTCAACTCCCTATGGTCCATGTCCATATGCCTCATCTGGCACCAAGGGTTATCCCGTAACCATCACACTCTGCTTACATACCCCAAAATACGAGGTGGAGCAGGTCTCCCGGACTTTGAATTATACCATAGGGCTGCTGACTTTCCAGGATCCCGGAATGGTTCCTCTGACCCTTCCCCAAAGCATCCATCATGGTAGAACAAGATCTCTCCACTTCCGATCTTCAGGCATTATTATGGGAGTATGGGGAGAAACTGCACCTTCTGTCCAATTCCTCCCCATTAACAACTGCAGCATTACACCTATGGTACAAAAAAGGATTGTCATCACTGCTGTCCACAGACCCCTCACCACTTACATCATTATTTGATCACCCTCCCCTCCCCCAGGGTATGGGATCCAATAAGGTAGGCCCATATCTCCGCTCTAGGTGGCCTATAGCAAGCTCATTTGTGCACCCAACCTTGGGTACAGCTATTGTTCTAGGAGTACAGGGTAACTGGCTTACAGCTCTCTACATATCTTCCTTCTGTTCAGACCTATTCTCCTCTTCCCAAATACATAGGCCCTTGACAGGCTACAAACAGCTGTGCTCTCTCTCAGATATACCCAAACACCTGCTCTCCACCATTTATAAACTACAACACTCACTGACCCATGACCAACCCCCCTCTTACACCAGGAGGTGGGCCATGGGCCTGGGAAGAGAACTCCCTGGCTGACTGGCAAAAGTCATTCCACTTCACGCACAAATCCTCAGCCTCTTGTTATACACAGGACAAGAACTTTAAACTTCTATCTAGGTGGTACAAGGACCCTCAATCACACCATAAAATCTTCCCCTCTGTCCCCACTTCATGTTGGAGATGTGGTGACGCAGAGGGAAGTTCCACATCTGGTGGGAGTGTAGAGCCATCCAACTCCTCTGGTCTCAGGTTTTTGCCATCTACAGTAGCCTATATGATAGACCAACGACACCCGCACCAGGGATAGCTCTATTGTCTATGCTCCCGGGCTCCATGCACTCTCAAAAACTTACTCTATTACGCTTTTTTCTATCAGCCACCAGACAACTTATACCCCTTTTTTGGAAAACCACTATCATCCCTCCCCTGTCCTCCTGGGTCTCAGTGGTTAATGACATTATGCGCATGGAAGAGATGATAGCCTTAGACAATGATTCCTTCAATAAATTTTAAACTCTCTGGCTCATTTGGATCGAATACTCCACCTCTGGTTCCCTGAAAGCCCTTTTGGCTCCCCTTAACTGAGCTAATTACACCTTATGTCCCTGACCCCCAATTTGTTGCACCAGGACCTGCTCATCCCCCTTAGTCCCCCCCTTCCCCCCGCTGCACCCCAACCCTTCCTGTCCCAACCTTCCCCCCTCTATCTTTTTCATTTTCTTCTCCCCCCAATTCTACATTTCAATGACTAAGATCTGTAAGTTTTTATCTTCACTCTCCATAAGATGATTCACAATACGCAACGGGCTAAGCCGACACCTACTAATAAAAGGTCACACCTGTATTCCCCTGTATGATTAAACCAAACCATTTGCAATCGAATGTGTCTAGTAAAGCAGATCATTCTACAGAGTTGATATGTCTAACTGAAGATCTCCCATTGCCTAATTTCACATTCTTTAAAAAAGACCCAGATCGTTCACAAATTTTTCACTGTAATGGTTTTCTTCAAAGTTCAGGAATAGTTAGAAAAACAATTTAATTTTTATTTAACCTCTTCAGCCTGGAAGATTTTACCCCCTTCCTGACCAGAGCACTTTTTGCGATTCGGCACTGCGTCGCTTTAACTGACAATTGCGCGGTCGTGCGACGTTGCACCCAAACAAAATTGACGTCCTTTTTTTCCCACAAATAGAGCTTTCTTTTGGTGGTATTTGATCACCTCTGCGGTTTTTATTTTTTGTGCTGTAAACAGAAAAAGAGCATCAAAAAAACGCAATATTTTTTACTTTTTGCTACAATAAATATCCCCCAAAAATATTAAATAAAACTATTTTTTTCCTCAGTTTAGGCCGATATGTATTCTTCTACATATTTTTGGTAAAAAAAATCGCAATAAGTGTATATTGATTGGTTTGCGCAAAAGTTATAGCGTCTACAAAATAGGGGATAGTTTTATGGCATTTTTACTATTAATTTTTTTTTTTACTAGTAATGGCGGCAATCTGTGATTTTTATCAGGACTGCGACATTATGGCAGACACGTCGAACAATTTTGACACATTTTTGAGACCATTGGCAATCAGTTCTATGAAAATGCATTAATTACTGTAAAAATGGCACTGAAGGGGTTAACCACTAGGGGGCGATCAAGGGGTTAATGTGTTCCCTATTGTGTGTTCTAACTAAAGGGGGGAGGGGACTGTTCAGGGGAGATGACAGATCACTGTTCATACTCTGTATGAACAGACGATCTGTCTGTTCTCTCCTCAGAGAACCGGAAACTGTGTGTTTACACACACAGATGCCGGTTCTCCATGTGCCCCGAGCGATCGCGGAAGCCTGGCGGTGATCGCGGCCGCCGGGCACTCGTATGGGCTCCGCGGGCGAGCAGGGGGTGCGCGCGCCTCCGGCGGCACGCACGTGTCCGCTAGTGCCCGAATATGTTACCGACGTAACATGATGGCGATTCGCGCAGCCGAGCCATGTTGCCGCAGTACAATTGCGGCAGCTGGTCGGCAAGTGGTTAATGTGACGTAAACAAATGCATAGTGCAATATGTCACTAGCATTAAATGAGAAGTCCAGCCTGGGCTCGTTTGGCTGGGCTTCTCCTAAGGGTCACAGGAGTGCAATTTGTTTCGCACTCCTGTGACCCGTTTTCAGCAGAGAGCAGGCTGAAGTCCACTCTCTGCTGACATCACACAGATCAGTCCAGGCACCGCTCTGAGAGTGGTTTAAATGTATCTAAAGTTATAATATTATTTTTAAAATTTAGAGTTTGAAGTTTAAAAAAAAGTCTGTCTAGTTTATATTACTGTCTGTGTCTCAGCTGGGGAGATTCATCCTCTCTGTTCATTCTTGATACCATTGTCACTTGAACAGAAAGTGATGGGGAATCCAAATTTTTACAGCTGTCACTAGAGCAGGAGGAAATTTTCCAATGGGAATACCTCTTCCAGTGACAGCTGTCTAGGAGGTGACTTCCATTCACTTCGAAGAGATTTCCTCCCATGTTTCATTGTGTCTTTGCAAAATAGAGCAAAGGGTAATCTCACCTATGGGACACTAGCAGTGCGATTTTAACTCTTCCCCTACTTTATTCAAAAAAGGTTTGGCTTTAGTACATTACGTTTTTTGACTAGTTTTTATTTACAAAAGAAAAAGTGGGCACCGCTCCAAGCCAATTCTGACTCACCGGTGCTAACACCTTTCTAGAATTTGCCTCCACTGTTTTCCTCACTCAGACCATTAAAATTACTTTGGCCACATTACATGTAATCCAGTGTCTCAATCAACTTTATTGATCCAGGCAGACCAAATAGACCCCACCTAGATTCTCCCCCTCTAACGCTTTTTGACCAACTAATGGGTTTAGTTGTAGAAAGCTCTATGATCAAGCCCATTAGGTACAAGATACAGACAGAATCTGGTCTTTCTCAATCAATAAATTCTATTGGGACCCTGAATTACATGAAGTGCAGCCATGTCCATTTTTAATTGCCTGTGGAGTTCCTATTTATTAGTGGAAGCAAACAGTAATTAGTTGACATTCTGTGAATAACTTGTAAACATTGTCCCATCAATACACATTTCTGCATATAAAATATAATGTAGAGACAAAAACCACAAAGGTAAAATCTTGCAATTTACTATCTGAAAAGAATGGTTTTATTACTAACTAAATTGTTATGTAAAGAGAATACTCAAGATGTTCTATAAAGTAAAGTTTGTCAGGCTTGCCCTTAGTTCAGTTTGTCCCCTGGGATGCACTAAATGCTTCTTCAGATATAAGAAGTGAATTATTCATCTACTGTATTTCTCCATGTAGATAAACATGAACTAACAGAGGTCTTTCAAAGTTCACTACTTAGTGAATAATGAAACTGCTCACAAATGATATGTGCTGCATTGGTTCTTAAATATGTAATGCTAGTGACATGAATCTAATTTGAATCACAACTGCTGGCTTGCCAAATGGGTTGCATTCATAAAATAATTATGTCTGGCTTGTTCATTCTTCCTATTTCAGTGTTTAGAGAGTATTCAGATAAGGTCAAACTCTTTGCCTTGCAGACAATTTATTGGTGCTCACAATAAAATTCCTGCACTTATCAAAAGGTCAGCTATGAGAACAGGTTTAACATCCAAAGAAAAATACATTTCCCATAGTATTTGTTTTTTATTGTAAAAATAATAAACTTACTAAAGGTATTTTAACAATGACCTATTTTTGTAAGTGTGACATTTACATTTTTTATTCTACTTTACATATTTTTAAAATTTCTTTAAACTGACCCTTACAAGATATTATTTTATAAGCGTTCTATAAAGCAGTGAGCAGTGAATGTTTGGTGGATGTCATATTTATTGCTTTATAAGTATACCCTTTGGAGTATCTCTGAACCCTGGATAACTTTTAACTTTCTTTCTTGAATTTTTTTATTTCGAGACATAACAAACAGAAACAGTCTAGCCTTGATGCACAGCATTTTAAGCAGGGAGTAATATAGCAAAAGAAGGTACATCTCATATAGACAATCATGATCAGATTGAGTACATAACATTTACTCATTCCTGGGTGTCATTCACATTTGTGACTGTCAGTTCACTTGTGCATAGGTCTCATACCTGGTCCAAGGTCTCTTTTGGGTCTACAATTACTTCCTTCAATTTCAGGTGATCCATTATGAGACTGTTGTTGGGTTAGCCACATATTGATTTTAGCATGATCAATCTATCTGTCCAATTTGGACTGTGACAAACAAATTAAAGGTGACGTACAAACCCATAAGGGTTCGGATGAGGGCTTAGCCTCCCCTTCATTATAATTCTTAATTCATTAGCAGACCAAGGGACACACTGACTCACTGCAGGACAATGACGTTCTGTAATTTCTGACATTCTTACTGGATTGAGCTTTACAGAACCTCTAGACTCTATCTTAGCTTTTTCCTTCTTTTTTACTCTCTAGGCTGCATCTTCTCTATCTCAGAAGCTAAAGACCTAAAACTTTATGTCTTGTACCTGATTTCCACCCCCTTCTTCACCCTATCCCTCTGTAGAGGCGTTTACCTCTGCAGGGACCAGTTTACACCTTCTTTCTTATACAAATTCTAAAGGGATATCTCAGCCTCTATATCCTTTCTCCCCTTCTAATTTACTATATGTATGCTACTCTTTAATTAAGACTGGACATAGTTTGTATGCCTTGTTGCCATCTGGCCCACAGGGAGGTAGAGCAGGATATGCAGGATGACTTGACTTAATTTATCTGCTGCAGCACACAGATCTTGATCCGGTGGCATATTTCCAGCTCCCTGGTACTTATGTTGCAGTTCAAAGGCAGGGGCTTACATCTTTGTGGGGCCATCACTAACAGAAGAACATTCTCTCCTTTGACTGCCACGATAACAAGACAACACTTACTTTTGGCATTTTCCATGCTTGCAGGCTATACGTCTTTATATGTGTGCACATTAATCTCCCCTCTCAAATGCAGGCCTTCTGCTAGTTCTGCTACACTAACAGAATAACACAATCTACAGGTTCTCAAGACCCACAGCAAATCCTTCCCTCCCCTACCTCAAGGATTCAGAATAATGTCAATATTCATATAAACTCGTTTGTACAACCTCCTCAAAAGCCAGAACGCAAACACAAGCTGCCAAATCACCAGCACCACAATAAATCTCCCACAATCAATCTCCTGTGCCATCTCATTATCTGAGGGCTCTGAGAATAAGTTCTCTGATAGCCAATTTGTTCTGTTAGTGGGAAACAAGATAGAAGTCAGCAGTGTTAAATAAACATCCCGTTTTCATTTAGCATTTAGCATTTATAGATGCACAACATTAGTTTTTGATTAAACTTATCACTGTACAGGAGAGATCAAGTCACCTGTCACACAATACTACCAGATCCCAGAAATACTCAGGGGGAGGGAAGATAATTAAGTAATTCAAGCTTAACTATGGCACCAGAATCAGGCCAATTCTCCAGAGCGCAGACATCTTGGTCTAGTAGACAAAGCAATATATAGGTGCCCACATTCTTCACCATCTGTATTGTTATTCAAGTTTTAAAAAAAGCAAAGTGCTAAATTGTTTACTTTCCACTATATATTTATACAATTTTGCACATCTAAGCTGATTAGCATATGACATATGCCTTATTAATACTAGCCAAATGCGGTTATGTAATCCTCTAGAATTCCAAACCTCTGTGACTTTCCAAAAGACACTCTCCTCTGCTTGGCCATAACAGGTTGACTGAGTACAGGACAACATAGCTTTTAGGACAAGGTACCCAAATAGTGAAGTATGTATTATAGGGGTCACTTTATTCGTATACACAATATGGACAGAGTACTCACATTGAGCAGTTTGTATCACAGCGTTGTATCTTACGAGCGACGAGCTCGTAATGCATTCAGCAGAGAAAGAAACAAGCCTATTCCGTCCCTACACGTGACGTCACCGATCACGTGACTACTTCTTAATGCATTCTCTGCTGAATGCATTATGAGCTCGTCGCTCGTAGGATACAACGCTGTGATACAAACTGCTCAATGTGAGTACTCTGTCCATATTGTGTATACGAATAAAGTGACCCCTATAATACATACTTCACTATTTGGGTACCTTGTCCTATATTTTATACATTGGAGATGAGATGTGGAGGAGGAGCTAGGAGCCGCATTGTCCCAGGACCTCAACTAGGACCATAATTAGATACATCCAGCCGTCAATAGGATCCTGTAGAGTCGGCAAGCGTGGACACAGAGACGAAGTAGAGACCCAGGACCTTGCGATTAAACAACTTATATGCGGTTGACCTAGCACCGCTAGGTAAGGGGCCACTACCTACACTAGCGCATGCTGCATGAAGAGGACACAGAGTGTTTTGTCTGCATATCACCACCCCGCGTGGCACCCTTTGGGCTCCTTTTGCTAATCTCGTGTTAGTAAAAGTTTGGTGAGAGACGATTCGCGCTTTTTCAGACTCGTGGCTTTCAGATCATTTTCTGCCGTTCAGTTTGTGCTTGTGGGTTTGTATCTGCTCTTCAGTGCGTGCAGTCAGTTCGTATCGGAGTTTTCTGTGTGATCTTGCCTGCTCGTTGCTGTTTTTCAGGTCACTCTTCACAGGCCTTGCTGTTCTTCAGTGCGTTCTGTTACTTCGTTCTGAGCAGTCAACCGTTTTCTAGCCATGTTTCGTATGCGTACTCCTCGTAGATTTCGTGCTGTGCGGGGGCTTGGTGTTGGGGTCCTGACCTTGACACAAGTCCAGTCCATGAACAGGGTGGGGAGGAGTTCATGGACCAAGAATTGGTTGCTTCAGCGTGACCAGTTCTGTCATATGCCTTTGCTCTGTGAGATCCGTGAGAATAATCCTGATGATTTCAGGAACTTTCTCAGGATGACGGACCCCGTGTTTCACAGTTTGTTGGTTTCGCTGACCCCCTATATCAGCAGGCAGGATACTTGCATGAGGCAAGCCATCACTCCGGAGCAGAGGTTGGTCGCTACCCTGCGGTATTTGGCCACAGGGAGAAGCCTGCAGGACCTCAAGTTCTCGACAGGCATCTCCCCCCAGGCTCTTCTTTGTGGACATTTACTGCTTGTGTTTGTTTGAGCTGACCCTGACAGAAATGTGTGGAGTGCAGAAAATGTCGTGATTGTGTAACCTTATACAAAGCACTGTTGGCTGTTATTTACTAAATGCAAAGACACTTTTCACTACAAGTGCACTTGCAACTGCACTGAAACTGCACTTGTAGTGCAAAGTGGATTTGCCCTTAGGAAATAACCCCCATTTTCTCATAAAACAACAATTACATCACCCCAAAAGTGTTGTAGTGTTGAGACAATAATCCACACATTCTTGATGAACAATCTTTTTAATACCTGCACAATCACATGTGCATTTACCAAAGGTTTTTCTGACAAACCAACATGTTTGTTGTATACCAATTTTTGTGGTGTCATTATCCAAAATCAAAATGTGCATTTTATAGAAAACAGGCCTGTGTAAAAGCAACAAGAAAGACACAAATCTTGATCTTACAAAGTTCACATTTGGTGGAACTTGAAGGCAATATCAGACATGAGTATTTAGGAATAGGGATGAGCCGAACACCCCCCTGTTCGGTTTGCACCAGAACATGCGAACAGGAAAAAAGTTCGCTCGAACACGCGAACACCGTTAAAGTCTATGGGACACGAACATGAATAATCAAAAGTGCTAATTTTAAAGGCTTATATGCAAGTTATTGTCATAAAAAGTGTTTGGGGACCTGGGTCCTGCCCCAGGGGACATGGATCAATGCAAAAAAAAGTTTTAAAAACGGCCGTTTTTTCAGGAGCAGTGATTTTAATAATGCTTAAAGTCAAACAATAAAAGTGTAATATCCCTTTAAATTTCGTACCTGGGGGGTGTCTATAGTATGCCTGTAAAGGGGTGCATGTTTCCCATGTTTAGAACAGTCTGACAGCAAAATGACATTTCGAAGGAAAAAACTCATTTAAAACTACCGCGGCTATTAATGAATTGCCGGTCCGACAATACACATAAAAGTTCATTGATAAAAACGGCATGGGAATTCCCCACAGGGAAACCCCGAACCAAAATTTAAAAAAAAAAAATGACGTGGGGGGGTCCCCCTAAATTCCATACCAGGCCCTTCAGCTCTGGTATGGATATTAAGGGGAACCCCGGCCAAAATTTAAAAAAAAAAAATGACGTGGGGTTCCCCCTAAATTCCATACCAGACCCTACAGGTCTGGTATGGATTTTAAGGGGAACCCCGCGCCAAAAAAAAAAAAAAAAAAACGGCGTGGGGTTCCCCCAAAAATCCATACCAGACCCTTATCCGAGCACGCAACCTGGCAGGAAGCAGGAAAAGAGGGGGGGACGAGAGTGCGCCCCCCCCCTCCTGAACCGTACCAGGCCACATGCCCTCAACATTGGGAGGGTGCTTTGGGGTAGCCCCCCAAAACACCTTGTCCCCATGTTGATGAGGACAAGGGCCTCATCCCCACAACCGTGGCCGGTGGTTGTGGGGGTCTGCGGGCGGGGGGCTTATCGGAATCTGGAAGCCCCCTTTAACAAGGGGACCCCCAGATCCCGGCCCCCCCCCTGTGTGAAATGGTAAGGGGGTACTTACCCCTACCATTTCACTAAAAAAGTGTCAAAATAGTTAAAAATGACAAGAGACAGTTTTTGACAATTCCTTTATTTAAATGCTTCTTCTATCTTCCTTCATCTTCTTCATCTTCTGGTTCTTCTGGCTCTTCTGGTTCTTCCTCCGGCGTTCTCGTCCAGCATCTCCTCCGCAGCGTCTTCTATCTTCTTCTCCTCGGGCCGCTCCGCACCCATGGCATGAGGGGAGGCTCCCGCTCTTCTCTTCATCTTCTTCTTCATCTTCTTCTCTTCTTCATCTTCTTCTTCTTCATCTCTTCTTCCTTCTTCATTTCTTCTCCGGGCCGCTCCGCAGCCATGCTGGCATGGAGGGAGGCTCCCGCTGTGTGACGGCGTCTCCTCGTCTGACGGTTCTTAAATAACGGGGGCGGGGCCACCCGGTGACCCCGCCCCCCTCTGACGCACGGTGACTTGACGGGACTTCCCTGTGACGAGCTCGTAATGCATTCAGCAGAGAAAGAAACAAGCCTATTCCGTCCCTACGCGTGACGTCACCGATCACGTGACTACTTCTTAATGCATTCTCTGCTGAATGCATTACGAGCTCGTCGCTCGTAGGATACAACGCTGTGATACAAACTGCTCAATGTGAGTACTCTGTCCATATTGTGTATACGAATAAAGTGACCCCTATAATACATACTTCACTATTTGGGTACCTTGTCCTATATTTTATACATTGGAGATGAGATGTGGAGGAGGAGCTAGGAGCCGCATTGTCCCAGGACCTCAACTAGGACCATAATTAGATACATCCAGCCGTCAATAGGATCCTGTAGAGTCGGCAAGCGTGGACACAGAGACGAAGTAGAGACCCAGGACCTTGCGATTAAACAACTTATATGCGGTTGACCTAGCACCGCTAGGTAAGGGGCCACTACCTACACTAGCGCATGCTGCATGAAGAGGACACAGAGTGTTTTGTCTGCATATCACCACCCCACTGTCATTTTACTGCTGTGTTTGAGCACTTTCTTCAGTGCACCATTGATAAGACTTGTCTTTGGTTGCACGTATTTTTTGGACACTATATATATTTTTTCCGGACACTAGCAAGTATATTGTATGATATTTATTCACTGAATTTTCACCTTGCACCTGTTGCAACATCAGGATCTTGTTTTTCACTTGATATATTGACTTTTTGTAATTTTGTAATATTCTTCTATTCATGCACTTTATTATATTCATCAGTTTGCATCATATTTTTTTATTTTAAGGCACGAGAGCACTAGCACTTTGATATATCGGATTTATTGGATTGCATGAGTTTTAGACATATGTTTATTGTTTATATCTATATCTATCACCTTTTGGATCAACATTTGTATATTGCGTATATTTATATCACCTTTTTAGATCAACACATAAGCAAACCACGTTGTCCCTACCTTTTAATCATCACACCCATCCATGCGTTTTAAACACTCCATCTCATGCGATTTTATACGTGTATTTATTCCAATACACTGAGACTTTCGGTCTTATTACTATAAGAAATCATTAATGAGTATAGACCCTCGGGTTAGCGCAGCACCCCCCCCTCTCTTTTTATTCGATTTGTTTCGGGCTTGTGTCTGGGCCCTCACTTTGGTGCATGCAGCTGTCCAGTTGCATATTGTCTATACAGTCTTTGAATTGCAGTTGGAAGTTTATATGATTACCACACTTTTTTCCAATTTGGTAGCGCAGGAGTAGCCCCCACTTTTTCCACAAAAAAAATAGGAACACAGCACAACTACTTACTTTTTTGCAGCACTCTCCGGATCTTTCTGTACTGCTCATGTTCTCGTAATTTCAGGTCCGACCACCGCTTCCTGAGCTGATCTTTCGATCGTCGTACCCCGAATTTCCGGTGCAGACTCCTGACCACTTTCGCCATGATCTTGGCCTTTCGGACATTGTGGTTGGGGTAAGGCCCATACTTTCCATCATAGTCGGCCTTCTTCAGGATGTCCACCATCTCCAACATCTCCCCAAAGGACATATTTGAGTCCTTTAATCTCCTTCTGGATCGGGACAATTCAGGCTCCGGCCTTTCCTCCTCCTCCTCGTTGCTGTAATTAGCACGATCCTGCTGTCTATCTGCCATGTGCTCTTCCTCCACTGTGCCGAACGAAAAGGGGTGGGGAATAGAATAGAAAGAACGTCGGGGCGGGCGGAGTTATACGCATGCGCAGTGTGTATAAATCGCAACGCGCGCGTCTTACGTACGATCTGTGAGTGGAGGAAGGAGCATCGGAGACGCCGATCGTGCTAACGAAGGTAGGATCTAAACTTGGGCCTATACTGCTTCGAAATGGAAGCCTATATTGTAACAAGATTAGGGGAGTTTGGCCTGACATTAGGGTTTGTCTTGTGTTGTGTCTTGCAGAGAAAATGGATGGGTTCAACGACCACAATTTCCTGCCCCTGTTCATTGACAAGTACAGGGAGCTGCCCTGTCTGTGGCAAGTGAGACACCCCCACTATAATCACAAACAGAAGAGGCAGGCAGCGCTGGAGAAACTGCTTGAGTTGGTGAAGCCGGTGGTCCCCACAGCAACCATCCCCTATTTAAAAGCAAAACTTGGTGGCCTGAGGAGCACATATCTTAGGGAGCGCAAGAAGGTCACAGATTCCCAGAGGTCCGGAGCTGCAGCAGATGACGTTTATGTCCCCAGGCTGCGGTACTACGAGAGACTGCGATTTCTGTCAGACCACACTGAAGTCAGGGAATCACTCTCTACTCTTCCTTCCACTCTTCCTTCCACCCCAGCTGAGGCTTCTAAAGTCCAACCTGGGCCTTCCAGCCAGGAAGAAGTGGAGGAGCCCAGCTGGAGTCAGGTATAGCATTCTTCTACAGATTTCTGGGCAATAAATAAATTATGTTTACTAGATGTTATTGTTGATCACTAATTGCTGATTAAAAAAAGTGTTTTACATATCAATAGACAGTAGTGGGCACCCAAAATTGGGACAAGAATGCAAAATGCTGGGCTCAGAATGATAGTCTGTTATATTTGTTAACATTCAATTTGCAGCAGTCAGGAGGTGAAAATTGTGTGTGATTGATGTAAAAAATACTAAAACTATGTCCCTTTTTCATACACAGGAAGACCTCAGCCAGGAGGAGGCTCTGGAATGTGGCAGTCAGGAGGAGGCGGGGATTAGTGTCAGCCAGGAGGAGGCGGGGCTAAGTGGCAGCCAAGAGAAGCCTGGGACAAGTCGCAGCCTGACTGAGTCTCAGGTTCCTCCCCTCCGCCTGCCACATAAACGAGCCAGGAAGATGACTCCCAGTCCTGTGCAGGATTCAGCATACAGGCTGATCCAGGAGGCTTCGGCGTCCCTCAGAGCCTTCCCCACTCCTGAAGAGGCCTTTGCCTGCATGGCTGCCACCAAATTGCAGGGCATGCAGGAGGGCCAATGCAAGATCTCTGAGGACCTGATTTATAAAGTCCTACGTAAGAGGGAGAGTGGGGAACTGACACACAAGACGGATGTCATTGAGATCGACGATCCTCCTCCTCCTCCTCCTCCTGCTGCCACAACTCCACCACCACAGCCAAAGGCTGGAAGGAAGCGTGGAAGGAAGACCAAAGAGTGATGACCCTGGGTTCAGTCTGGTCTGACAGAAGATGCAGTCTCTCGTATGACCACAGCCTGGGGACACAGATGTCATCTGCTGCTTTCCGGATCTCTGGGACTTCTGGACCAGACTGCCCTCCCTTAGATAAGGACTCCTCAGGCCACCAATTTTGCTTTTAAATAATTGATGTCTGCCCTGGGGGTCCAAGGCTTCACCCACTTCTGCAGTTTCTCCAGCGTTGCCTCCCTCTTTGTTTATAGTTGTGACCCCTTAATAAAATTTTTTTAGGTAAATTCTACTCTCCTGTGTGTGTTTTCATCCAAAAAGGACAGTTTGTTGGTGACGATTCAGGTACATTTCTAAAGTACAATGTGAAATTAACAAGGGACAACAACACCAAACAATCTCCTACAGATTAAATAGAACAACATATCAATGGTGTTGTGGGAACTTGTCACAAAAAACACACAAACATTTTCGGGAGTACAAATCAAAATCACCAAAAAACAAAATTTAAAAAAGAGAAACACAAAAAAAGAATCTACATTAAAGTCAAAAAAAAAAAAAAATATGTTGTCAGATGTGAGAAATCAAAATATATTGAGGGAATCCCGATAAATAGTAACGAAAGAAGTTTGTGAGAAGTGTGTGTGAATATGAGCATCAAAACTACTTAATTCTTGTCACATTATAAAGAAGAAGAGAGTGCACTGTATTAAACCATTTTGAACATTGCAGCGTGACGAAAGTGTGGTATCCATTGCGAACGCTAAGTTTACCAGAACGAGCTGTCCCGTGTCGGAATTTAACCTGAGCATGCGTGGCACTTTGTGCGTCGGAACAGGCCACACACGGTATTGACGCGATCGGATTTTGTTGTCGGAAAATTTTATCTCCTGTTGTCCAACTTTGTGTGTCGGAAAATCCGATGGAAAATGTCCGATGGAGCCCACACACGGTCGGAATTTCTGACAACACGCTCCGATCGGACATTGTCCATCGGAAAATCCGACCGTGTGTACAGGGCATAACAGTTCACATACATATGTATAGCTATAAACTGTGCATTTATCCATTAGCTTGGAGCTCAGCTTTAGCATATGCATAGTAGATAGGTCACGTAAAACTAAACTTCATACAAATTCATGGCTATTGGTACTGGACATTTACCATATAGCTCTAATACTGTGATGCAGCTTTAATTCCTACCTTTGTTTCCACTCCTCTAAACCTGTGAAACAAAATCTCACTGCATGAATGCCATGCAAATAATTAATGATGATTCTTCTGTATGGTTATTTGAATTTTAATAGAGTTGCATCTCATGTATAAATGGAAATATTTGAAACATGATAGAAACAAGAAATACATATGTATATTATTTTCTCTTTTCACTGTTAGAAAGACCATACCATTATGACCTGAAGATTATTCTGTTCTGAAGGATAATGCTTGCAAAACAACAAAGTCTATTTTGTTTTTGTTGCCTTTATCACACTCCTGTTAGACCTTCAAAAAAAAATCTTTGCAGCTTGATGACCAGCAGAGAGAGTACCTGTCTTCTAACCACACTAGTCAGAATTTTAAACATAAGTAGGACATGTCTTGTGTCTCTGTCTTATGATTTTCGGATATACGTACATCAAGCTTGCATGCACTATAGAGTATATATACTAAATATATAATATGAGTGAAATGTATTTAAGGAAAGTGGCCTTTTTGGATGGAGACTGTATGTATGCAGCTATTTGACTGTTATCAGAATAAAAGTCAAGAGGAGCTAATTGCGCAGTGCAACTCTCATCTTCCTATACACAACATGTTAACATATATAATGCTGTGAAAAACTATTTGCCCCCTTTCTGATTTTTATTTTTTTTTTGCATATTTGTCACACTTAAATGACTCATCAAACACATTTTATTATTACACAAAGACAACCCAAGTAAATACAAAATGCAGTTAGTTTTTAAATGATGGTTTCATTTATGAAGGCAAAAAAGCTGTCAAAACCTGCCTGGCTTTATGTGAAAAAGTAATTGCCCCCTAAACTAATAACTGGTTGTGCCACCCTAGGCGGCAACAACTGCAATCAAGCGTTTGCGATAACTGGCAATGACTCTTTTATATTGCTGTGGAGCAATTTTGGCCCACTCTTCTTTGCAGAATTGTTTTAGTTCAGCCACATTGGAGGGTTTTCCAGCATGAACGGCCTGTGTAAGGTCATGATACAGCATCTCAATTGGATTTAGGTCCGGGCTTTGACTAGGCCACTCAAAAACCTAAATTTTGCTTTGTTTAAACCTATTTGAGGTGGACTTGCTGTTGTGTTTAGGATTATTGTCCTGCTGCATAACCCATGTGCACTTGAGCTTGAGGTCTTGAACTGATGGCCAGACGTTCTCCTTTAGGATTTTCTAGTAGAGCTCAGAATTCATGGTTCCATTAATTATGGTAAGTCGTCCAGGTCCTGAAGCTGCAAATCAGCCCCAGACCATCACGCTACCACCATCATGTCTGACTGTTGGTATGATGTTCTTGTAATGAAATGCTGTATTAGTTTTATGCCAGCTATAACGGGACGCACACCTTGCAAAAAGTTAAAATTTTGTCTCATCAGTCCACAGAATATTTGCCTGAAAGTCGAATCAAGATGTTTTTTGGTAAATGTGAGATGAGCCTTTGTGTTCTTATTAGTCAGCAGTGGCTTTGGCCTTGGAACTCTCCCATGAATGCTATTTTTGCCCAGTCTCTTTCTTATTGTTGAATTATGAACACTGATCTTACCTGAGGCAAGTGAGGCCTGTAGTTCTTTAGATGTTGTTGTGGGTTCTTTTATGACCTCCTGGATGAGTAGTCGCCATGCTCTTGGAGTAATTTTTGTAGGCCAGCCACTCCTGGGAAGGTTCACCAGTGTTCCAAGTTATCTCCATTTGTGGATAATGGCTCTCCCTGTAGTTCACTGGAGTTCCAAAGCCTTAGAAATGAATTTGAAACCCTTCCTAGACCGATACATGTTCATTATTTTGTTCCTAATCTGTTCTTGAATTTGATATGTGGCTTTTTGTGATCTGTTAGCAGGCTTCACTTTGTCAGACAGCTTCTATTTATGTGTTTTTTGATTCAACAGGTCTGGTAGTAATCAGGCCTGGGTGTGGCAAATGAAATTTAACTCAGCTTTCCAAAAATTGTGGTTAATCACAGTTTATTAATGATTCAGCATGGGAGGGGGCAATTACTTTTTCACATAAAGCCAGGCAGGCAGGTTTGAACAGCTTTTTTCCCTTAATAAATGAAATAATAATTTAAAAACTGCATCTTGGATTTACTCAGGTTATCTTTGTGTAATATTAAATGAGTTTGATGATCTGAATCATGTAAGTGTGAGAGATATGCAAAAAACTAAAAAATCAGGAAGGGGGCAAATACTTTTGTGAGCACTGTATTTTGTTTTTAATCAACATTAGGGTCTCATCTGAAAAAATACCAATACTCAGAAAAGGTGAATTTATACACATGTTAAGATATATATTGTTTTTAATCCCCATTAGGGTCTCATTGGAAAAATAAGAGGATTTGGAAAAGGTGAACTTGCACAATAATGTGTGTACTTTAGCCTAGTGCACCCATTATTGCCATTGGATTTGCTTGACTCTGCATGAAGTATTTTCCCCTTATTGGTCTAGGTGAGGAAGAAGCTGTGTAACAGGCAATGTTTTAATGCAATGAGCTGTAAAATTGATACCAAGCACTCAAGCACTCAGGCTGCTCTCCAAGGATATCAGAAAATGTATTCAACTGCAAAAAATAAAAAGTTTGTGTTTTCTTTGGGCATTATGCTTTTTTTTATAGGCTTCTGTTTTCCTGCCTTTCTATATGATTGTAAATATAGTAAGTCATTAAAAGACAGTTGATTTTCTTATTGATCAATAAAAGAAAACTATCACATATTTTCAGAGAGTATTCATTTTGAGTTTTTAAATCTTATAGAACCAGTTTTTTCTAGATAATTTAAAGTATATTTAAGCCCAAACATTAAAATCCTCTGTAAGTGTTTATATGCTAATGTAACTTTAAAATTTGTTTTCAATATTTTGTTTTTCACCAAAATACACTATAGAGTCTAGAGGACCTTGTGTTTTAATAAATGTTGTGCAGTTTTCAAATAGTGTCCTTAGATTGAATGTCTTACAGATAGGCAATGACTGAAATCGCCAAAGCCTGCTACAAAATCTCCCACTGAAGTGATCAGCTGCATCCTGCCTAAGTTCCAGGATGCTCGGTGGAGATGTCAGTCATGGCCTACTGATAACGCATTAAAACTAAGGGCATTAACTGAAAAAAGCACAGTGTTATTTTTTTTAATACACTGGGGTCTGCAGACAGCAGATTGTATTAAAGTGAAAAAGTTAACTCAGCCTTTAAATCTTTGGCTTTCATTAAGGTCCTTAGTAAGACACTTCCTGTTATGAAATGACAACATTCTCCCAGGGGGTTTCTGTGTTGTCACCTATTCTCATGCATCCCTGGTGGAGACCACAATCATGCTGACACATACCTCACAAGCATGGTAAACTGTTATCATAATAAGAAGTGGGTCCAGTGCAAAGATATGCAACTGAGTGCATCTAAATAGAAATCTGCTAAAAGAAAACAAGAGGAGATTAACAGCACTGATATGCAAAAAAATTTATGAAAAAAAGATGAAAACAGTGTAATATTGGCAAGTGTTTATGATACATAATTTAGCAAACTAGTTGTGATTTAGGTAAGGTTTGCATTTACTTTACACATTTCTCTTGTTTGCTGTGCCTTAGTTTCTTGATCGTATTTCATAATGAGATATATAGGCTGTCCCTCTAATCTGTATAAATAAAGAATAGTAAATGTCTACAGGCACCTCAATAGCTACCTATATATACCATAGCAGCGCTACTGTCATTAATTACTATGAACAGCTTTCATAAGGTATTCCCAGATGAGAGAAGATGTAAAACAGAGGGTAATAGTCAGTCCAAAAGACACAGGTGGTGATATAGATGTGGAGTTTGTTGAAGTGCACCTCACACCAGAGATCCTCAAAACGTGGGTCACACTCCCCTTAGGGGTTCACACTCACCAGAAAGTTAAAAAAAATCAAGCGTTAAAATGTTTTGAAATGACCATCATCCTCCTACATGGATAGTGTCAGCGTTGCAAAAATCGTCTCCACGGTGTACGCGGATAAAAGGAAAAAAGCTCCAAATAGCGTAATTCAGTTTTAAATCCTTTATTACGATTTCCACTGACTCACTTTAATACAATCCAGCAGTATCCAATGCTACAAACTGTAGTGATATTCGCAGCACAGGATTAGCGTGAGAGACACCAATACTAAGAAACCAGCGTCCACCGCTTACTTCCGGTTTGTCTCTTCCTGGCTGTGAAATGCAAAACGTCACTTCCGGACGCCATAAAGTCACACCCTGACACGTTTCATCATTTGAGGGCGTGACCTTACGGTGCGACGCTCCGGTATTAATGTCTACAGACTGCAACGCAGTCCCTTTGATCTACTGGCTATGTATGTGTTGGACAACCACAATAAACATTGCTGCTGGAAGATTGCTGAGAAATAATCAGTGAGGATAAGCAATTAAGGGAGTATACTGTTTTTAGGCACTGCAAGTGGCGCTCAACTGCAACGGCATATCGGTTGGAGAGGAGGTCAAGAGGAACATGCTTCTTCTATGGTCTCCAGGGTCACTGGGGAAGCTATCTGATTGGCTGCTGCTGGCCCATATGACTCTAGCAACCATCTTGGGTCAGACATTTGCATGTGGGTAGTGTAGGGACAGGTCACCCATATATCAGAGACAGTATTAGTGTCAGGGAAAGGTTCCAGGCAAGGAAGAAAAGCTTAGGGCTCGAAATTTCCTGGGACATCTTCCCATTTGGGTACGAGACAACCAGGCTGCCTTCTGCTACTCGAGACAGGCTGATGCCTGCTCTACTACACGCTGTTGGCATTTGTGAGTGTTACTGATTGGGCCTTCTTCCACCGGGTTTGTTGTGAACTATTTTTGCCTTTACTACAATACAAGTTCTACTAATTGCACTTGGACTGTGTGTGAGTCCTTGCCATTCCACCACGCTGCACCCACCCACATGTTTTAAATATGTCTATAAACACCTGCCCATAGTTTTCCACAGAAAAAAAGGAGTAGTATAGTAGTAGTAAAGCACATTCTTCTTGTTAAGCAGGAGGCACAGTAAGGTTTCATTCACAAGGGTGTAGAACACCATACAGCATGATGAGCCATTTGTTTATATTTTTGGAGTAGCATTGAGCTGCATGCATGCAGCCTATATACAGTATGTGAATGGAGATGCAGTGGCTGTATGGAGTTTGTCAGGTACACAAGGAAGGCTCTATGAACATGTGAATGAAGCCCTAAAGGGGTTGTAAACCCTTGTGTTTTTTCACCTTAATGCATCCTTAATGCACACCGGAGACCCACTCACCCTCTCTGGCCGGTGTCTTGGCTCTTGATTGGATAGATTGATAGCAGTGCAGCTATTGGCTCCCGCTGCTGTCAATCAAATCCAATAATGGGGCGCCGTCCGGCGTTCTGTGACCATGAACACAAAAGCTGGACTCGGAAGCGCGCACGCACGGTTACCCCCAAAGAGAGCGGTTCTCCTAGGTGGTTTGCATATGTGGAGACGATCCAGGAATGCCATTGAGGGACCCCAGAAGAGGAGGATCGGGACCACTCTGTGCAAAACGAACTGCACAGTGGAGGCAAGTATGACATGTTTGTTATTAAAAAAAAAACACAAGGGTTTAGTAACCCTTTAATAAGTAAATATGGCTTACCCCATGGACATATGTAACACTTGTGACCCAAAGCAGTGTCTGTAAAAATGAAGTAAGTGATAGCCTGAAAGATGATTTAGGCAGTAAAAGGGTGCCTAAGTCTCTGAAACTATAGCTCAGAAAAGGATTCCAATTATGGACAGGTGGGTTTGCTGCGCAAAGGAGAGAGACTCCAGACACCTATCTGCTTCAATAGCAAATCGAGTCTGAATAAACAGGGTGCAAGAGAGTTGGGGAGTATAGATAGATATAGGTAGTCCCTGTATGAACAGACTGGTGTTCCTGAGCTAAACAAGCTGCAGCCTCTGTGTAAGCAGACTGGAACCAGTTTAGCAGAAAGGCTGATACTAGGGATGAGGTCGGGCATGTTCGGATCCTAGTCCGCACACACCTTACCTAACCCACCAGTAAGCTGTCACTGCACATAGGCAGTTATTAGCAGCTGAGGCATTACATACCTAGCAGCCACATATATAAGGCTCCTTTCACACGAGCGCCTCCGTGGAACAGATTTCACTTGCCCAGAGGGGGGGAACGATCCGCTGATCCCCAGTGAGCAGGCTGATGACAGGCCTGTCTCTGCTCCACTGTGCAGAGTGGACACAAACACAGTCACGTTTCTGTTTGCATCCGATCCTATCCGATCTGCCAGATGGATGGAAAATAGGACCACCATCCATCTAGATTTTGTGGGCAGGATCGGATAGAATTAGGGTGGATGTTAGTGGATGTGTCATCTCTGGCATCCGCCGCTTCATAGAGGAGACTGCAAGGTCCCATCAGGTCTTCTTGAAAATCTGACAAGCGTACCTGATTGAACAGCCTGAGTAAAAGGGCCCTGAAAAGGGTGTGAATACATGTAGCTGCAGTGCAGGGAATGCCTCAGCTGCTTATGATTGGCTTTATGCAGTGACAGCTTCCTGAGCTGAACCAGAGCTGAACTGAGGCAGATCTGTTTTAAGGAGTCCATTGTTATGCCAAATAACCCATGCAAGGGCAGAATAATACATTTTGGATCAATAAAAGTGGGCAAAAAGCCTTAAAACATATTTTGCTGATTGAACTCTATTAGAAGCTAAATCTTATACACTAAAAATAGAAAGAAGGTTTTTACCATACATGGATAATATTTACTTTATGGCATTTGTGCAGTAATGCAGCAAATAGATGTGCTCATTCTTTTTTTCTTTCAGGTGTGCCCTAGTAACTTAAAAAGTTGGTATGTTTTGTAACAGAAACAAGGCCATGGTCATTCTGCAGCCTACACTTTACCGCTCCCATTGTCTTCCTTTAAACCACAAAGTGTGTTGGGCAGTTTTACTGGTCAAAAAGGAGACAAAGATCAATAAGGAGAGTTATGGTTGCTTTACAATAAAATATATCACCCTGAATTTTAAGGGTATCAGGATGATATAGAAATATAAGGAGACAGCATGAAGGCATCGAGAGGTACCTGCCTTGCTATTCTACTGCTTGACTGCTACATTTTTCATGTGCTCGGTGTAATTTACCAAATTGGCCTGCAGATGTTGCCATAGTTAGATTTGGGAAGCCTGTAGTAAACGTAGGCAGTGCAAGTGCCATAAGACTCACTAGGTCCCCAAATGAAAGATAGCATTGATTAGAAGGGTCACTTAGAGTTAATCCTATCCCTGCCCTGCCATTGTGGGGTTTCTTGGGTGAAGGGATGTATATATATTGTTTGGCGGGAGTCTGGAACTCTCTGCTGGTCATGGGAAGCAGTGTGAGTGCCAAGGTAACAAAAATCCATTTTTAAGGACCTATATTCTAGAACTGTCCCCCGGAGAAGGGGGAAGGTGGGGGGGGGGGTTAGAGAGCAAGCAAAGGAAGGTAAAGGACTACGGGACTACTCACATCCCATGGTTATGGGATGTAGGACTCTGGCAATCCCTTAAAGGTAAGGGCTGTTCAACAACTCAATTCTCATCTCACCTGTTTACAGGTGGCTGTGCCAACTAGCTGTGGAGCTGCCTTTCCCTACCTTTTAGAACATCCCTGTTGGATGCACCTGTTAGTGAAGTCACCACACTGGCGGAACTCACTGCAGGCTCTCAAGCACTACCCTACAGTGACAGGAATGCCCCGTACACCGATAGAAAATGTCCGATCGGAGCGTGTTGTCGGAAATTCCGACCGTGTGTGGGCTCCATCAGACATTTTCCATCGGATTTTCCGACACACAAAGATGGACAGCAGGAGATAAAATTTTCTGACAACAAAATACGTTGTCGGAAATTCCGATCGTGTGTACACAAATCCGACGGACAAAGTGCCAGGCATGCTCAGAATAAATAAAGAGATGAAAGCTATTGGCCACTGCCCCGTTTATAGTCCCGACGTACGTGTTTTACGTCACCGCGTTTAGAACGATCGGATTTTCTGACAACTTTGTGTGACCGTGTGTATGCAAGACAAGTTTGAGCCAACATCCGACAGAAAAAATCCTAGGATTTTGTTGTCGGAATGTCCGAACAAAGTCCGAACGTGTGTACGGGGCAGAACAGTGTTATGTTATACAAGGCAAATGTTAAGCTATGATGTAAGTGGATTATTTTGTTTCTTCAATAAAGTGTTTTGATATACTACACTACACTCTTTCATTATCCTGTGGTTATGGGGAGTAGGAGAAGAAATCAATGAAGCTGGGGAGACTTTATTCTTAAAGCTGTCTTTGACCTCTTGTATGCTCAGAGGTGCACCTAGGAAGGTGAGGGCACAGCCATCATTAGTGGTGATGGAGTGAAATGGAAATATTTCACTTTATTTTTATCACTTGATTGCTGTATTGAACTTGGAGCAATTATCCTTTATACACTGGATTTATCTTAACTTGCATGAAATAGTTTTTTTTTTTTCACTTTGATAATTTGTTTTATCTGTTTTATATGTAAAAAACACTTGGTGGTGTATGTTTTATTTTAATTAATTTTGCATTGCACGCAGCATTTTAGCTTTTTTTGGTATGATGCTATATTGGAAAATACTTGATTATTTTATTTTACCATAAGGAAATCAGTGTATAGAGATCACATTAGGAAGGAAAGTGTGGATGTATTTGTGGCACTGTGGTTTGATATTATTCGGAGGGAATTGAGCAGGACTTTTTTTTAGTGGGAACGTGGCGGAACGCAGTTCCGGCACCTCCAGCACTGAATGTATTCTATGGCAAAGTGTGCTGGAGAGTCAATTGATGCTGACTGCTGGGGATCTATTGTATCTGGGGATCTATTTTTTTGTGGGGGTCTATTGTTGCTGGGGTGGTATTTTGTTGCGGGGGAACCATTGTTGTTGGGGGGAGGTCTGTCGTTGTGTGTGGGGGGATCTATTGTTGCTGTGGTGGGGTCTGTTGCTGCTTGGGTGGGCGCTATCAAATTCCATACAATTTAGTAGCACAAAATAATACTTGGTTCTGTATTCTCTAAAAAGGGGTGGTACTGAGAGGTGGGTAGGGGGTGGAGCCACGAGACAATGCTCGGAGGTGGGTAGGGGGGCAGAGACAAAGGGGGACTCATAAGGGGTGAGTTCCTGCACCTATTCTCTGAGAAAAAAAGCCCTGGAATTGAGGATATATGAAAAGTGTTACACTTATTTTTTACATAAATATTCTGAGTTGGTGATTAAATGCAGATGGGAGAAGCTCTTCAAATAGTTTGCTTGTGGTTGTAAGGGCAGCACAGAAATTTAGTTATATTTTTACTCTGCAAGTGCAGTTGCACTCAATTTCCTTAGCAAATGTAATGCGGTAAAGCTTCACTTTGTAAAGAATACCCAGTCAGGTGCAAGGAAAATGAAAAAAGCATTGGACAACGAAAATCAGCAGAGCTTTTTACTGCATTTACTAAGTTCTGGGGAAAATGAGTGCACTTGCAAAGTGCACAGTCTGTTTAAATTGAGTAAATCAACCCCAATGAGTTTATATGCTGACAAGAAGAATGCTGATAGGAGGAGAGAGCAGCATGAAAGAGAGATGAGCTCATCACTGTGCTTCATCTCCTTTCACTGTTGAATGACAGGTTGGGGTGGCTCCAGGATAACCTGGGTTTGAAGGAAGTGTGATGACTAATGCTGGACATTAGAAAGAGAACATTTATCAGTAGAAAAAAAAATACCGTGGGGGAAATTTCTGGACTGAAATAACTATTCCTGTAAAAGCTGGTTTTGTTATGGTAACTTTTAATGGGTTTTTAATTTTTATTTTTATACTTTTGGTTGACATTCTGATTTCATTTTTTAAGTAGAAAGCAACTCATTTTTTTCTCTGGATTCACAAGGGACAACTTGTCGTAGAAGTACTGTTTTACCCAAAATATCCATATGACCCCTTGAAGCACTGCATCATTTTCACGTCCTCTTGTATCCCAACGGACAAACCTCTACCGCATATCACTCCCTCTGCACACAATTCATTTCATTCCACCTAAACTAGATTAAATGCAAAAGTTCAAATCAATTAAATTTAATTTTGTTGCTATGAAATTATATTAGAGGGGCCGGAGGAAGTTAACATAATTGATGGCACACAAACATCTTAAAACTAATAATGTCATTAGAAATAATCATGTATCATAATTAAAATATAATTAAGAGAAAATTGTAATACTATATTAAGAGCAGAACAGCAGGCATGTTTCCTCAGGTTTTATAAATCCATTTGCAAATATTATTTTATTCACATATCCTTTGGGTTTTCAATTTGTCCTCATGCCTGAACATTTTTATTTTATCATTTTAACTGTATAATGACTATATAAAATGTAGGTACACCTGTATTAGTAAAATCCGTATGGCATTATGGGACAGATAACTATTGTATGCTGCAAATCGAATTTTATAAGAAATAAGGTCAATACTTTGTGTATCTTTACATAGTTTGTATGGCAAAGCAAGCTAAACACAGCTTTCACTGCAGCTGTGTAAGACAGATAAGGGAACTGTTGCTGAGATTAAGCATATATTAGTAAATATTGTATCATTTTATAAGATTACATTTGGTTTGAAAATATAGAGCTAAACCACAACATGTGAACAGTAGGGCTGTCAGTATGTCTCCTATGGATGTCCCTTGTTTTCAGTAAGTAAATATATAGGTCAGTAAAAGAAAAAAAAAAAAAAAACTTTTTGCGTTTAAAGTGATTCTGACACTACTATTCCCAAAAAACACCTTGTGAAAAAATAGTATTAGTACTCTGTAGTAGGGCAAGGGTTGTAGGGTGGTAGTCACATTTTCCATGTTTCCCTTGGACAGATGGCAGAACTTTAGTAAACTCTCTCGATGTAATATACATCACTACAGTCACCACTGCATTTAGAAGGGACACACTGAGCCCACCTGCCCAGCATATCACCGCTACCTCACTGCCAGTAGGGTATGGGGTCCTGCCATGCACCTAGCACAGACTCCATGCATGCACTCGCCTAACGCTTTCGTACCTGCAAACAGGCTGAGGACCTCTGCGGTGCTGATCTGCTTCCATTGCTAATGGAGACGGACCTGCTTGCGCAGAGGTGCCAACAACAACTCCTCCTGCAAGAGGCTATCCCACCTGCCAAATGAACATACTTACAACAGGCTGCTAGAGAAACCTTTGTTAACCACTTGTATCTTCACATTGTATTAACTCTTGCACCGTTATCTTCATACGCCAATGTACTTAGCTGACCTGAACTGTATATTATGTGTGAGTAACTTCAGACCAGGCAATGGGAAGTTTCAAAAGCTTTACTTAAGCAACTTGGCATGACAGTTAAACAAAGGTAACAGGCTTTCTCTAAACTAGTCCCTAACTCAGGAAAGAGTCCATATCTGGTTGAGTCCATGATGGCAGTATCCAGGATTTGCATCTTCAGGGCAGACTGCAGGTCCCAGCAATACCCCTGGACTGTAAAAGGATCCTAGCAGGATGAACTCCTGCAATGGTGACAGCAGCAACTGTCACCGGTCTGCTTATTTGTGCTCAGCTGCAGCTTAGCTTGTTTGACTGTCCCCCACTGGTCCAATAGGGAGGCATATTGGACAGTGGAAGGGAATCTAACAAGTGAGTGCACAGGCTTTCTTATAGTACTAACAATTGGCAGAGGAAAAGTGCTGCATTGCATGTTGGGATACTATATAAAAGACCAGGGTACATGTGCTCAGAGTTAGTTGAGCCAGGGAACAGAGTCCAGGAGGGAGGGGGCGGCTGCCCTCTCCTCCACAGAGGTGGTTGTTCAGCCTTGGATGGTCAACCCAAGGGCCTAGAGAGAGATAGAAGCTGAACCTACAGGTCCTGCAGAGCTGACTGGAAGGGAGACACCAGGTGGGATCTGATTATGCCTACTGTGAGTACAGATCTGTGTCTTTGAGGCCTGTCAAGTGAGGGTAACCCTCTTCAGCTAGAAGAGTCAGTGGATGGGTGTCAATAAAGGGGATGCTAGAGAGTATCCTGAAGATAATGTAGTGCATCAAGTCTGTGAGAGCAAGAAGACTTAATTCCTCCATACATGTGGCAGTATGGTTAAAGCAGTGTGACTGCTTCCACAAATAATCCAGTAAGGCCAAGTAAGAGTTGTCCTTATCCACTGTGAATAGTTCAAGTTGGAGTATCCCACTAATCTCTTCTCCCATCCAAGTTCCAAATAAAATACAAAAACACAAATACCCTGGACTGGTCATTGAGTAACGAGCAAGCGGGAGTAAGGGTGGGACAAGTGGAAACCCCTAGCAACCAAATGGAAACCCTTAGCAACCATCTGCAGGTAACATAGGGAGAGGCCTATGAAGCCAACACTCAGCAAGCCCTACGGGGACAGTGCTACATATAATACACAGAACCAGTGGGTTGGAACCAGGAAAGCCCGCCAAGAAAGAACCGCAAAACACAAATAACACTAACCCTCATGACTGGAGCAGCATAAAACTCTACCTGCCTACAACTCAGTGATCCTACCAAATGTTCCTCAAGTGCTCTCTTGCAAAACTATGGTCTTTGGCAGATTTTTTTTTACATCTAACACACTTCCAGGTGCATAGGATCACCCCTGTGTGCTGTGATTCCATCTGCAAGTCCCTACCTCACAACAGGACACAGTAGTAACACAGATGACCATTGAATGGAACCAAAATACATAGCAGGGAATGCAAGTAATCAACACTTCCAGAAGTGTCAGATGTAAAGATTCTGATGGAAGTCCGTGCAGCCGGATTGGCAAATAATAATGTTTTTCTTTTAAAGGTTGGCTTTTTGGACATGTTGTTTTTGTAGGGGCACAGTCCCTTTAAACTGAGTAAAGTGGCACAGTCCTCCTGCTGAATGCCATTGATTTTGCAGCATGCTTTTTGTAAAAATACTGTATTGCTAACTTTTTATATTGGCTTGTATTTTATCTTTTGAATGGCTCTGAATACAGGCCTGTGCAAATGTTTGTTCATTAAGTTCTCTGGTCCAGTTACCACCCTCTATCCTTGACTATTGCTTCTTAAAATATTATGAGAAAGCTGATGAAGTCTACTTTATGATTTCAGCATAGCTGCAGCATTTCCTGGATAGCAAGAGCTGTTACACTGATAATGTACTTGTTACTGTTATGCCCCGTACACACGGTCGGACTTTGTTCGGACATTCCGACAACAAAATCCTAGGATTTTTTCTGACGGATGTTGGCTCAAACTTGTTTTGTCTATACACGGTCGCACAAAGTTGTCGGAAAATCCGATCGTTCTAAACGCGGTGACGTAAAACACGTACGTCGGGACTATAAACGGGGCAGTGGCCAATAGCTTTCATCTCTTTATTTATTCTGAGCATGCGTGGCACTTTGTCCGTCGGATTTGTGTACACACGATCGGAATTTCCGACAACGGATTTTGTTGTCGGAAAATTTTATCTCCTGCTCTCCAACTTTGTGTGTCGGAAAATCCGATGGAAAATGTCCGACGGAGCCCACACACGGTCGGAATTTCCGACAACATGCTCCGATCGGACATTGTCCATCGGAAAATCCGACCGTGTGTACGGGGCATTACTTGAGTTTAGGTGGAATGTATAGTAAATTGTAGTATAACCTTTTTGGTAGTTAAATTGTATATTTATTATACAGAAGCTATTAGAACAGAAAAGGGATAATTGAAGTAAAAAAGAGGACAGAGGAATTTGGTTCCAGATGATTAGGTGTCCCTTCAAATGAGTGACAGCTGAGAGCTATGGTTGAAATGCTTATTTCTACTGGCTTAAAGTGGAAGTTAATTTCCATGCATGAATTTTACCTATAGGTAAGCCTATAATAAGGCTTACTTATAGGTTATGTAAAAAGCTCCTAAACATGTACCGTTTAGGAGATATTTACTGTACATGCAGCCAGTGACATCACTGGCGCATGCACTCTGAAGAAAGGCCACCTGTGCCGTTTCTTCAGAGGCCCGTGCCATGACTGGCGGCTCCTGCGCGCATGGGTGAAAATGGAAGCGGCCTCCAGCAATAAGATCTCGGTGTGGGAGGGCTTTGTATTAAGGTAAGTTTAACATAATGTGCTAGTATGCAATGCATACTAGCACATTATGCCTTTATCTTGCAGGGTAAAAAAAAAAAAAATCCAGTGGTTTACAACCGCTTTAATTGGGAATTCTACTGAGCATAGCAAAATGTGGACTAGAAAGAAGAATTTCCACCCTTTGCTCAGAAAGTTTTATAGGTTTATCCTGAGGCTTGATTACTTGAAAAATAAGGGGAGCTGGAGTTTGGGAACTGCACCTGTATTTGTATTTTGGGCAACAGACATCTTTTCATATAATTCAGAAGATAAATCAGACACCTGTCTATATAGTACAATGACTAAAAGCAGGGCGTTTTTTCAGCGGGAACGCGGGGGAACGCAGTTCCGGCACCTCCAGCACTGAATGTATTCTATGGCAACAGTCAATTGCTGCTGACTGCTGGGGACCTATTGTCACTGGGGACCTATTATTTATGGGGGTCTATTGTTGGTGGGGTGGTATTTTGTTGCGGGGGATCCATTGTTGCTGGGGGGAGGTCTGTCGTTGTGTGTGGGGGGATCTATTGTTGCTGTGGTGGGGTCTGTTGCTGCTTGGGTGGGCTCTATCAAATTCCATACAATTTAGTAGCACAAAATGATACTTGGTTCTGTATTCTCTAAAAAGGGGTGGTACTGAGAGGTGGGTAGGGGGTGGAGCCACGAGACAATGCTCGGAGGTGGGTAGGGGGGCAGAGACAAAGGGGAACCCAACCAGCACTTATTTCTACCTTGTTTATGACTAGAAGACTGGAATTGCTCAGAGCAGCAGAGGAGTCTCTACCAATAATGAAAAACCCTGACTGCAAGAAAAACAGATCAAAATCTACTGGCATCATTATTCTTGTTTTCACACAAAAACTACAAATAACACCTGTTATGAAGTGCCTCCATGCCAAGGAACACATAAGTAGACTTAATTCCACAGAAGCAGCAGAAATTTGTATTTCTAGAAGATTTCTAGAGCCACAATTCAATTATAACTATACTGGGTGTCATGAAGAGAAAAACACTACTAACATAACTGATGAGGTGAAATGAGCACTTATTTCAGCTTTACATAAACAGATAAATGTAAGTAATGTGTTAGATTCGAGCATCAATGGTTAAAGTCAAGCTTTATAGTGGTTACTAAAGAGTGATAATAAGCTCTTCCAAGCATCATTATGCTCATTATAACACAGAGATCTTTTAGGATTTTTTCCATGGAAAAAAGAACCAGATCTTCTCAGGATTTGCATTTCCATCACAGGTGGTACTTAGTGAAGGATCTGGCGATCTATGGCCTCCCTTGAGTGTCTAGTTATTCATACTGCTAATCCATGAGTAATAAGTCTGTCTATACACACTTTGGGTTATGATGAAATCCTTAAATGTGATACCCTTAAATGTTAAAGGATGGGCTCTCTAGAGCTACGGACTTCAGTTCATTACTCATATTCATCCTTATTCATTAAAGAATGTTAACTCTTAAAGTGGCCCTGTCACTTAAACTAAAAGCTAAAATAAAGAACAAATATCAAAATTATTGAATGCAGAAGCGGCCCAAATCCAACAATGCACAAATAGTTGGTTTTGGAACATTCTTTAGTGGGTGAATACTCCTCACTAATTCAATAATCAGTAGTGCATGCAGCAGGAGAGGTAAGTATCTTCTTTGCAGTTCTAGTTTTAGTGACATAGATACATTAAGTACAGTAACTCGTGGCAACCAATTAGAATGCATCCAACCTGTCTATTCAGCTGGATTGCTAATGGTAATAGCACTTTCTCACTGCAGTTGTTTAGTGTGCACAATTGTTCTTTATATGGTGTCCTTAAGCCTGGTTTTATATCTATGTGTTGCAATACTTCATTGCACAGCAAGCAGTTTACCAAGCATTACTGCAGTGTAGGTTCACTTAAAGTACTATGTGTGTTGTGGTGCCATTTATTTAGAATTGCACCTTATGATCATGTACAGTAGCTACCAATGTGCACATAACTTTCTATGTGGTTTGCTACATTGATTTTTTGTGCAAGTAAAATTAATAAGTTGTCTTAATGCAGTGTGTCCATAATAAAAAGTGTGAAGGGGCCCTAAATAAAACCAATGAAATTCCTAATTCTAAAAAGGATCTAAGATTGTACAGGCATAACATAGTCAAAGAATGAAGTACATTGCAATAAAGTTAGTTTTAAATTCTGCAATAAAAGCTTTGAATATTTAACTCTTTTAATAGAATATACATAAATGATATTGAGATTAGTCTGCAGTGGAGAGATTAATTTCCTAACTACCATATCAGCAGCTTTTTATTTCTGACATATAGAAATGCTATTAAAACATTGAACACACTAAACTACTTCTAATTTTACACTAAAGGTTGCAATTTTCAGTTTGTCAGTTCTCATCCCACACATCTGCAGGCAATTAGACTAGTAGGAAAATTGGAAAAATTATCTCAAATATAGCTGACAGTGATATCAATCACAATTCACAGATTACTATCACTCCAGCAGAGAAACAGATTGAGAAAATTGGTCTTCAACAATTCTTCCCTTTTCCACATACATCCTGCAAGGTGTTTCCCTTGATGAAAATGACTCACGTCCACTCTCACTAGGGTTGATCGATGGTAGCTTAGCGAGCATGAAGGATGATTATAAGATGACGAAAGTAAATCATCTACAAGTAAGTGGTACAGCTCTAACTGTCTGGAAAGCAAGCTTTCAAATGCAGCACACAATGTTCTTGTCATTAAATCTCAGCTCCTTTTCACAGTACTTTATGAACCCACAGGAATGCATCAATTAACTTTTTTTCTTTTAATTTCAACTTACCTGATCAATGTCAACAGCTGCTTTCATGAAGAAAACATTAGTCCCTTTAAGTGCAGGCATTTTGTAAAAGTTTGGTTTATGGAAACATGTCTAAAAAAAAGTTAAAGCACTATCTTCATTTACAGGGATTTTTTGCAAAAAGTTTTCTCTTCATAAAGGTTATAATAAAATCTTGCAAAATTAAGTAGAAAGACCCAGTTTAAGATTATTGAAATGCACCATAACTCTATGGGTAGTAAAGAATGTGTTCTGTCTGGGATGCCCTGTTTTTAATTAAGACAGCCAGATCTTAAACTAAGGGTTTGCTTTACAAATAGGATATACATCAATTCTAATTCCAAGGGAACGAAAAGAGGGGTAAGGGGATCACAGGTGATGGGAGCCATCTAGAGTATTTACAGTTAGTGTACTGTGTCCTCTGCACAGTGTGCACCTAAAGCTACCTGAAGACAATTTCTGTTGTTCTGCTCCTATTAATACCACAGGCAGGCAGCTACAGTATTTACAGTTAGTGTAATGTGTCCTCTGAACAGTGTGCACCTAAAGCTACCTGAATAAAATTGGTGGTGTTCTGATCCTATTAATACCACAGACACGCAGCTACAGTATTTATAGTTAGTGTACTGCGTCCTCTGCACAGTGTGCACCTAAAGCTATCTGAAGACAATTGCTGTTGTTCTGCTCCTATTAATACCACAGCCAGGCAGCTACAGTATTTACAGTTAGTGTACTGTGTCCTCTGCACAGTATGCACCTAAAGCTACCTGAAGAAAATTGGTGGTGTTCTTCTGATCCTATTAATACCACAGGCAGGCAGGTACAGTATTTACAGTTAGTGTACTGCATCCCCTGCACAGTGTGCACCTAAAGCTACGTGAAGACAATTGCTGTTGTTCTGCTCCTATTAATACCACAGGCAGGCAGGTACAGTATTTACAGTTAGTGTACTGTGTCCTCTGCACAGTGTGCACCTAAAGCTACCTGAAGACAATTGGTGGTGTTCTTCTGCTCCTATTAATACCACAGGCAGGCAGCTACAGTATTTACAGTTAGTGTACTGTGTCCTCTGCACAGTGTGCACCTAAAGCTACCTGAAGATAATTGGTGGTGTTCTCATACTAATAAAACTACAGGCAGGCAGTTGATTCTGCACGTGCATCCTCATCAGCATGTGGCCGTGGGACACGCGTGTCCTTTTTCTCGGCAGCTGGCCGCGTTGAGCCGCAACATGCGGAAGACTTGGTAGAGTAGATGACCAAGCCGTCCTCATCCTCCTTATCCTCTCTCACCCAGGCTCAGGGTACTTTGTCTTGCAAAGCAGCTGCCAACACGGCCTCTTCCCTCGGCTCAATGGCATCAGTCACTCCTTCCCTAGCCCCATGTCCTCCTGAGGCATCCCCCGAACTTTTTGACCACAGTGTTGGGTACATGCTCCAGGAGGATGCCCAGCATTTTGAAGGCTCCGATGATGGTACCCAGCTAGAGGAAGGCAGTAACGTGAGCCCAGAGAGAGGGGGTGCCCAAGAAGGACAGAAATCTGCCAGTCATGTTCCCCCAGCTGCAGCATACTGCCAGCTTTGCTCCAGTGATGAGGAGGGAGGGGATGATGAGGTCACTGACTCCATGTGGGTGCCTGATAGGAGAAAGGAGGAGGAGGCACATCACCAACGAGGTAGGATGCCCTCCAGGGGCCAGCTTAAGGGCAGCACATCGACTGCATCACACCGCAGAGCTCCGCATGTACAGGGCGCTGCTGTCTCTGCACGTTATTCCAAAAGTTCTTTGGTGTGGGCCTTATTTGAGATGAGTGCATCAGATCCCACCGCTGCTATTTGGAACATATGTCTCAAGCATATCTCGTGTGGCCAAAACATCACCTGCTTGGGCACCACATGCTTGACCAGACATATGTCGACCTGCCATGCAGTTCGTCTAAAAGACCCACACCAAAGAACAAAGAGGACCTCTCCTTGCTCCTCATCAGCTGGGATCTCCAACCCCACTATACCTTCAGTCCTCTCTGAGACCTGCACTGAGAGGAGTAAAGGTGTAGAATTAGGTGTGTCCCAGCCAAGTACTTGTGGGCAATCTGCTATTGGTACACCAACGTCAGATTGTACCAGGCAAATTTCCCTGCCCCAGCTGCTGCACCCCAGAAAGAAGTTCGCTCCCAGCCATCCACAGGCACCTGATGCTGATGTAACTGAATCATTTTTTTCTGAAATGTCAGATCCCTTCAAGACTGCCTGTGCTGATGCTGAGTGACTATCCTGTTATGCTGAGTGATTATCCTCTTCCTCCTCAATGATCATACTGATAGCTTTTTTTTTTTTTTTTGGTTCTGGGCGCCGCCACCAGTGGCTAAGGCCCATTTTAACAGAGGCGTGTAATTACAATTTTTGATGCAATATTTTGCAGGAGGGTTTGTTGCTGCGCTCAACTAGAGTATCTGTGAGGGGTTGCAATGTTGTGGCACCAGTACCAGTGCCTAAGGCCCAATTTTTCAGCCCCTGTTTAACAGGGACATGTAATTACAATTTTTGATGCAATATTTTGCAGGAGGGTTCGTTGCTGCACTCAACTAGAGTATCTGTGAGGGGTTGCAGTGTTGTGGCACCAGCACCAGTGCCCAAGGCCCAATTTTTCAGCCCCTGTTCAACAGAAGCGTGTAATTACGATTTTTGATGCAATAGTTTGCAGCAGGGCTTGTTACTGCGCTCAACTAGAGTATCTGTGAGGGGTTGCAGTGTTGTGGCACCAGCACCAGTGCCTAAGGTCTGTTTTTTTAACCCCTGTTTAACAGGAGCGTGTAATTACAATTTTTGATGCAATACTTTGCAGCAGGGCTTGTTCCTGCACTCAACAAGAGAATCAGTGAGGGGTTGCAGTGTTGTGGCACCAGCACCACCACCACCACCAAAGGCCCAATTTGTCTGCCCCTGTTCAACAATGGCATGTAATTGCAATTCTTGATCTAATATTTCACAGAAGGGCTCGTTCCTGTGCCCACCAAGAGTAACTGTGAGGGCTTAAAGTGTTGTGGCAACACCACCACCACCACAATCAAAGGCCCAATTTTTCTGCCCCTGTTCAACAAGTGCATGTAATTACAATTCTTGATATAATAATTCACAGCAGGGTCCGTTCCAGCGCTCACCAAGAGTAACTGTGAGGACTTACAGTGTTGTGACACCAGCACAACCACCACCACCAAAGGCCCAATTTTTCTGCCCCTGTTCAACAATGGCATGTATTTGCAATTCTTGATCTAATATTTCACAGCAGGGCCCGTTCCTGTGCCCACCAAGAGTAACTGTGAGGGCTTACCGTGTTGTGGCAACACCAACACCTTTTTTTTTTTTCTGTGCCACTTCAGCAAGGTATTTCTCTGGGAGTCATGTTTCATTTTTTGAAATTTCATACTTGTCCCTTTACTTCTTCACATTATAGTGGCATTTTTTTTTCTCTTCATTCCCCCCTTTCTTTTCCTTTTTTGTTATTATTATCTGCATTTTATCACAACAAATATATCACAGTAGTACCCTTAATACACAGAAATACCCTCTTTTTGGCCCGTCCTAGGGCGCACCCCCCCTCCCACCACCCCTCATTCCCCCAGCCACCCCTCAGTTATTTCACCCCATTCTCCCACACCTATTCCTCTTGTCAACCCCAGTTTTCACTCATCACCACCAGACCCATTATTCACTACCTGGTGAAGTCCTGCTCCCTAAGCTAGGTACCCCAAACCTCGGGCGCTCTTAGTGAGTCTTTAGATTCCACCCATTTCCTCCACTTCATCTCAAAGACCTCCATTCTCGTCCCTTCACTGAACCTGAGATATTCTAGGCAGTAGATGTCATTAATTTTATTAAACCATTCTCCCATAGTGGGTCTGTCTTTCTTTTGCCAATATCTGGGTAAGAGACTTTTAGCCGCGTCGGTAAACTTTGGTAACAGCGTTTTCAGGTATGTTTTGGTAGGCATTTCGTTCTTGTGGAATAAACATACCCAGGGGTCATCCGGAATAACAATATTGGTAATCTCTTTATTAATTTCCCTTGCCTCCCTCCAGAATTTTCTAATATCTGGGCAATGCCACCAAATATGCGCCATTGATCCTATTTCTTTGCAGCCTCTCCAACAAAATTGTGAAGTTTCCTTCTGGCAATTATGATCGGGAGTCATGTACATTCTTGCCATACATTTATAGTTCAACTCCAGTATTTTGCAGTTAACCTCCCTGGCGGTATTCCCGAGTGTGGCTCGGGGTTAAAATTCAGGACCATTAGCCACACTCGGGATTGCATCGCAGGATCCTGGTGCCTCCTTACTTACCCTGTCCCCGGGATCCTGCGATGTCCCCCGCAGTGTCCAAGGGCTCCGTCCTCCTCCGAAGCCTCTCCGTGCCAGGCTCCGTTCCCTGCGAGCGTCGCGACGCACGGGGGCGGAGCCTGGCGGCAAATTCAAAAAATGTAAAAAGCATAACACATACAGTACTGTAATCTTACAGATTACAGTACTGTATGAAATCATTTCACATCCCATTTGTCCCCAGTGCTCTGGCCCTTGCCCTGCATGCAGTTTTATATTGCATATACTGTTCTTTCTGCCTGGAAACTGGAGATTGTCCATAGCAACCAAAAAGTGTCCCTTTACGTCAAAAATGGCTTTAGACCAGCTAGAAAACAGCGATAGTAAATTAGAACACTTGCAGAATTGAGCGATAGTGAATCGTGTGGAAATTTATTTTTATTACTATTTATTTTTATTTTTTAAAATTTTTTTTTTTTTTTATTATATTATAATTTATGTTTTTGTGTTTCAAACTTTATCCTACCTGGGATATCTACTAGACTCTTGTTTGGACAGATTTAAGTGTGTTATTGTTAAGAATTACAGACCTACAATATAAAACGCCAAATTTCCATGCAAAATAATTGTACCGCTTTCAGCACCTAAAATCAGAAAGAATCATACCGCCAGGGAGGTTAACTGAGGTGGCATTCACTCTCCTCGGTATCAGCCGCACTTCGGAGTCTGTAAGCTTACTTTCCAACTCCTTCTCCCACTTCCTAATAAATGGTGGTACGTCTGTGTTGCCCAGCTCTATCAATACTTTGTAAGTCTTATGCCCCGTACACACAGTCGGACATTGATTGGACATTCCGACAACAAAATCCTAGGATTTTTTTCTGACGGATGTTGGCTCAAACTTGTTTTGCGTACACATGGTCGCACAAAGTTGTCGGAATTTCCGATCACCAAGAACGCGGTCACGTACACCACGTACGACGAGACTATAAAAGGGCAGTTCAGAACCAAGCGCGGCACCCTTTGTGCTCCTTTTGCTAATCTCGTGTTAGTAAAAGTTTGGTGAGAGACGATTCGCGCTTTTTCAGACTCGTGGTTTTCAGATCGTTTTCTGCTGTTCAGTTTGTGCTTGTGGGTTTGTATCTGCTCTTCAGTGCGTGCAGCGAGTACCCTTGACTTGTCATTGTGTTCTTGTTCTTTCGTTACTGTTTTTCAGGTCGCTCTTTCCAGGCTTTGCTGTTCTTCAGTGCGTTCTGTTACTTCGTTCTGAGCAGCCGACCGTTTTCAAGCCATGTTGCGTATACGTACTCCTCATAGAGTTTGTGCTGTGCGGGGGCTTGGTGTTGGGGTCCTGACCTTGACACAAGTCCAGTCCATGAACAGGGTGGGGAGGAGTTCATGGACCAAGAATTGGTTGCTTCAGCGTGACCAGTTCTGTCATATGCCTTTGCTCCGTGAGATCCGTGAGAATAATCCTGATGATTTCAGGAACTTTCTCTGGATGATGGACCCCGTATTTCACCGTTTGTTGGCTTTGCTGACCCCCTATATCAGCAATGAGGAAAGCCATCACTGCGGAGCAGAGGCTCATCGCCACCCTGTGATACTTGGCGACGGGGAGAAGCCTGCAGGACTTGAAGTTCTCGACAGGCATCTCCCCCCAGGCTCTGGGTATTATTATCCGGAGACCTGTTCTGCCATCATCCAGGTCCTGCAGAAGGATTATATTAAGGTAAGATTTTTATCCTTTAATATCACATTTTATTGTATTTAATGTTTGATAATATATTGTATTTCTTTCCTTATTCCCTAATTCCCATGATTGTAATATGCTGTGAATGTCCCCTTTGCCCTCATGCATGCTGGATTTTTATGTAATTTTTTATTTTGTCCTTTATACATATTTGCCTTCACTTACCTCCCCAGCATGGTCTCCTGCCCCTATATTTACCTCAGACAGAGTTTTACAGGCATCTCCAGAATGGCAGCTTGGACTTGCCACCTCCAGAAGACAATGTGGAAGGACTCCCATTCGTCTTCGTTGCGGATGAAGCGTTTGCGCTGGGGGACCATCTTATGCGGCCATTCCCGATGAGGACCCTCACCCCGGACCAGAAGGTTTTTAATTACTGGCTGGCCAGAGCCAGAAGAGTGGTGGAGAACACATTTGGAATCATGGCCAGCCGGTTCCACCTATTTCTTACACCCATACATATGGCGGAGTACAAACTGAATCACATTATCCTGGCGTGCTGTGTTCTGCAAAACTTTTTACGAAAACATTCTGCCAACTATGCTGGCTCAGTTGGGCCTGAGGCCGGAATTCCTAATGAACCAACACTGACGGCGCTTGAAAGTGGCTGTCCTGGCTTGCCCCCCCTGAGTGCACAAAGTTGTCGGAATTTCCGATCACCAAGAACGCGGTCACGTACACCACGTACGACGAGACTATAAAAGGGCAGTTCAGAACCAAGCGCGGCACCCTTTGTGCTCCTTTTGCTAATCTCGTGTTAGTAAAAGTTTGGTGAGAGACGATTCGCGCTTTTTCAGACTCGTGGTTTTCAGATCGTTTTCTGCTGTTCAGTTTGTGCTTGTGGGTTTGTATCTGCTCTTCAGTGCGTGCAGCGAGTACCCTTGACTTGTCATTGTGTTCTTGTTCTTTCGTTACTGTTTTTCAGGTCGCTCTTTCCAGGCTTTGCTGTTCTTCAGTGCGTTCTGTTACTTCGTTCTGAGCAGCCGACCGTTTTCAAGCCATGTTGCGTATACGTACTCCTCATAGAGTTTGTGCTGTGCGGGGGCTTGGTGTTGGGGTCCTGACCTTGACACAAGTCCAGTCCATGAACAGGGTGGGGAGGAGTTCATGGACCAAGAATTGGTTGCTTCAGCGTGACCAGTTCTGTCATATGCCTTTGCTCCGTGAGATCCGTGAGAATAATCCTGATGATTTCAGGAACTTTCTCTGGATGATGGACCCCGTATTTCACCGTTTGTTGGCTTTGCTGACCCCCTATATCAGCAATGAGGCAAGCCATCACTGCGGAGCAGAGGCTCATCGCCACCCTGCGATACTTGGCGACGGGGAGAAGCCTGCAGGACTTGAAGTTCTCGACAGGCATCTCCCCCCAGGCTCTGGGTATTATTATCCGGAGACCTGTTCTGCCATCATCCAGGTCCTGCAGAAGGATTATATTAAGGTAAGATTTTTATCCTTTAATATCACATTTTATTGTATTTAATGTTTGATAATATATTGTATTTCTTTCCTTATTCCCTAATTCCCATGATTGTAATATGCTGTGAATGTCCCCTTTGCCCTCATGCATGCTGGATTTTTATGTAATTTTTTATTTTGTCCTTCATACATATTTGCCTTCACTTACCTCCCCAGCATGGTCTCCTGCCCCTATATTCACCTCAGACAGAGTTTTACAGGCATCTCCAGAATGGCAGCTTGGACTTGCCACCTCCAGAAGACAATGTGGAAGGACTCCCATTCGTCTTCGTTGCGGATGAAGCGTTTGCGCTGGGGGACCATCTTATGCGGCCATTCCCGATGAGGACCCTCACCCCGGACCAGAGGGTTTTTAATTACCGGCTGGCAAGAGCCAGAAGAGTGGTGGAGAACACATTTGGAATCATGGCCAGCCGGTTCCACCTATTTCTTACACCCATACATATGGCGGAGTACAAACTGAATCACATTATCCTGGCGTGCTGTGTTCTACACAACTTTTTACGAAAACATTCTGCCAACTATGCTGGCTCAGTTGGGCCTGAGGCCGGAATTCCTAATGAACCAACACTGACGGCGCTTGAAAGTGGCTGTCCTGGCTTGCCCCCCCTGAGTGCACAAAGTTGTCGGAATTTCCGATCACCAAGAACGCGGTCACGTACACCACGTATGACGAGACTATAAAAGGGCAGTTCAGAACCAAGCGCGGCACCCTTTGTGCTCCTTTTGCTAATCTCGTGTTAGTAAAAGTTTGGTGAGAGACGATTCGCGCTTTTTCAGACTCGTGGTTTTCAGATCGTTTTCTGCTGTTCAGTTTGTGCTTGTGGGTTTGTATCTGCTCTTCAGTGCGTGCAGCGAGTACCCTTGACTTGTCATTGTGTTCTTGTTCTTTCGTTACTGTTTTTCAGGTCGCTCTTTCCAGGCTTTGCTGTTCTTCAGTGCGTTCTGTTACTTCGTTCTGAGCAGCCGACCGTTTTCAAGCCATGTTGCGTATACGTACTCCTCATAGAGTTTGTGCTGTGCGGGGGCTTGGTGTTGGGGTCCTGACCTTGACACAAGTCCAGTCCATGAACAGGGTGGGGAGGAGTTCATGGACCAAGAATTGGTTGCTTCAGCGTGACCAGTTCTGTCATATGCCTTTGCTCCGTGAGATCCGTGAGAATAATCCTGATGATTTCAGGAACTTTCTCTGGATGATGGACCCCGTATTTCACCGTTTGTTGGCTTTGCTGACCCCCTATATCAGCAGTGAGGCAAGCCATCACTGCGGAGCAGAGGCTCATCGCCACCCTGCGATACTTGGCGATGGGGAGAAGCCTGCAGGACTTGAAGTTCTCGACAGGCATCTCCCCCCAGGCTCTGGGTATTATTATCCGGAGACCTGTTCTGCCATCATCCAGGTCCTGCAGAAGGATTATATTAAGGTAAGATTTTTATCCTTTAATATCACATTTTATTGTATTTAATGTTTGATAATATATTGTATTTCTTTCCTTATTCCCTAATTCCCATGATTGTAATATGCTGTGAATGTCCCCTTTGCCCTCATGCATGCTGGATTTTTATGTAATTTTTTATTTTGTCCTTCATACATATTTGCCTTCACTTACCTCCCCAGCATGGTCTCCTGCCCCTATATTCACCTCAGACAGAGTTTTACAGGCATCTCCAGAATGGCAGCTTGGACTTGCCACCTCCAGAAGGCAATGTGGAAGGACTCCCATTCGTCTTCGTTGCGGATGAAGCGTTTGCGCTGGGGGACCATCTTATGCGGCCATTCCCGATGAGGACCCTCACCCCGGACCAGAGGGTTTTTAATTACCGACTGGCCAGAGCCAGAAGAGTGGTGGAGAACACATTTGGAATCATGGCCAGCCGGTTCCACCTATTTCTTACACCCATACATATGGCGGAGTACAAACTGAATCACATTATCCTGGCGTGCTGTGTTCTACACAACTTTTTACAAAAACATTCTGCCAACTATGCTGGCTCAGTTGGGCCTGAGGCCGGAATTCCTAATGAACCAACACTGACGGCGCTTGAAAGTGGCTGTCCTGGCTTGCCCCCCCTGAGTGCCTGTGATGTCTGGCTAAGATACCTTGAATTCTTTGCGGGTAGGGGGGCCATCAATATGCCAGACAATGTGTAAAAAAAACATTTTTTAAATTAAAAAAACAAAAAACAAGGTTTGGTTACATTTCCTGATTGTGTTTGTTTTAGCTGACCCTGAGAGAAATGTGGTGAGTCCTGAAATTGGCGTGATTGTGTAACCTTACAAAGCACTGTTGGGTGTTATTTCCTAAAGGCAAAGACACTTTGCACTACAAGTGTACTTTACTTTAAATACTCATGTCTGATATTGCCTTCAAGTTCTACCAAATGGGAACTTTGTAAGATTTGTGTCTTTCTTGTTGGTTTTAAACATGCCTGTTTGATCTAAAATGGACATTTCTAATTTTTCTAATGTGACCCCAAAAATTGTTATACATCAAACATGTAGGTTTGTTTTAAAAACCTTTTCTAAATGCACATGTGATTGTGCTGGTATTAAAAAGATTGTTAATCAAGATTGTGTGGATTATTGTCTCAACGCTACAAAACTTTTGTTGTGCTGTAAAGGGTGTTTTCTGTGACAATGGGGGTTATTTCCTGATGAAAGTTGCCATTTTAAACTGGATAACAGTTAAGAAAAGCACATGGAGCAGCGCAAACGTAATAAACATAAAGAATAGGAACACAGCACAACTACTTACTTTTTTGCAGCACTCTCCGGATCTTTCTGTACTGCTCGTGTTCTCTTAATTTGAGGTCCGACCACCGCTTCCTGAGCTGATCTTTCGATCGTCGTACCCCGAAATTCCAGTGCAGACTCTTGACTACTTTCGCCATTATCTTGGCCTTTCTGACATTGGGGTTGGGGTAAGGTCCATACTTCCCGTCATAGTCGGCCTTCTTCAGTATGTCGACCATCTCCCCAAAGGACATATTTGATGCCTTATATCGTCTCCTTCTGGATTCGGGACGTTTCTGGCTTGGCTTTCCTCCTCCTCGTTGGTGTAATTATCTGACACCTGATCTGACTCCGCCATGTGCTCTTCCCCACTGCGACGAACAAGAAGGGGCGGGGAATAGACTAGAAAGAACGTCAGGGGCGGGCGGAGTTTCACGCACGCGCAGTGTCAATAAAGCGTAACACGCGTGCGTAGTACGTACGATCTGTGAGCGGAGGAAGGAGTAACGGAGGCGTCGATCGTGATTGCGAAGGTAAGATTTTACATTGGGCCTATACTGCTTCTAGATTGAGGCCTGTATTTGCACAAGTTTAGTAGATTTGAGGCTGACATTAGGGTTTGTCTTGTGTTGTGTCTTGCAGTGAAAATGGATATCTTTAGAGAGGATGAATTTATGGCCATATTCATTGATATGTACAGGGAGCTGCCTTGTCTGTGGCAGATAAACCACCCACATTATAAGAACCAAACAAAGAGGAAGGCAGTGCTGGTTAGTTTGTTGGCATTTGTGAAGCAGGTGATCCCCATGGCAGACATCCTCTATTTGAAGGCCCTAATTGGTGGCCTGAGGAGCACATATCTAAGGGAGCACAAGAAGGTCCAGCATTCCCAGAGATCCGAAGCAGCAGATGACATCTATCTCCCCAGGCTGTGGTACTATGACAGGCTGCATTTTCTGGCATGTCAGACTGAACACGGCCCATCACTCTCCAGTCTTCCTTCCACGCTACCTTCCACGCTTCCTTTCCCCCCGGCTGAGGCTTCTGATGCCCAACCTGGGCCTTCCAGGCAGCAACATGTGGAGGAGCCCAGATTGAGCCAGGTATAGCATTCCTCTAAATATTTATGGTTGTCCAATCAATGATGTTAACTGGATGTTAGTTTGGTGTACTACTAATTTACGATTGTGATTGATGAAGCAAAAATTAAAACCATGTCCCTTTTTCATACACAGGGAAGTCTCAGCCAGGAGGTGGCCGGACCGAGCAGGCTGCCTGATATCCAGGTCCCTCCCCTACACCTGCAAAAACAAAGTGCCAGGAAGAGGAGTTCCCTGGAGGAGGCTGCCATAGGACTCTTTTGGAAGGCTACAGAGGCCCTGAGAACCCCCCACACTGTGGAGGAGGACTTTGCTGGCAGAACTGCCTGCAAAATTATGTGGATGGAGGAGGTCCAACGACTCCTGTGTGAGTTCCTAATTTTGAAAGCTCTCAATAAGGGGTTGAGGGGCGAAATAACATGTGCTACACACATTTGTGACCTCACACATGGTCCTCCTCCTACAAAAAAAAATAAAAAAACATCAGACTTTTTAAAAATACAAACCACCAAAAATAAAAAAAAGCCTTGAAAAAAATACAAACCACCAAACAAATACAAAAACAGCCTTGAAACAAAGAAAAAATATTTAAAAACAACCCAAAAAATATTTGGTCAGATGTGACAAATCTAAATAAATATATTGAGGGAATCCCAATAAATAATAAAGAAAGAAGTTTGTGAGAAGTCTGTGTGAATATGAGCAGCAAAACTACTTCATTCTTCTCACATTATAAAGAAGAAGAGAGTGTGCTGCATTAAACTATTTTTGACATTGCAGCGTGACGAAAGGGCTGTATCCATTCCGAACGCTAATTTTACCAGACCGAGCTGTTCCGTCTCGGAATTTCTTCTGAGCATGCGTGTGCGTCGGAAAGGGCCACACACGGTCGGAATTGATGCGATCGGATTTTGTTGTCGGAAAATTTTATAGCCTGCTCTCAAACTTTGTGTGTTGGAAAATCGGATGGTAAATGTCCGATGGAGCCCACACACGGTCGGAATGTCCGACAACACGCTCCGATCTGACATTTTCCATCGGAAAATCCGACCGTGTGTACGGGGCATTAGAGAACCCCCCTTCCCTTTATTTTCTATACAAATTTTCTCGAGTGGGAGTAGGTTGTCTGCCGATCTAATTGGCTGCGGAAGTGAGGCTATGAAATGTCTCAGTTGGTTGTACCGTCATGGGTCAATAGTTAGCAGATTTTCCCTATCTTTAAGTTCCTGAAATGTACAGATTTTGTCCTGACTCATTACATCCTTTAGTTGTATATTTTCCTCCAAAATCCACTTTCCAAACCACTCCTCCTTTCCCGGTGCGAAATATTTTGAATTCTTAAGTGGGATTAGAGGGGAAATTAAACCCCCACCCTTTTGTGCATTGAATCCCAAATTTTAAGTGTGTGTCATGTAATGTGCTGTGTGTCAGAACTAAGTTTTCTTAAGTGGGGTGGAATCCATACTATCTTATTCAAAGTGTTTTCACTAATTTTATTTACCATTTTTACCCAGAGCTTATTTTCTTATTTTTAACCCAGTCTATTACTCGTGCCAAGCCGATTGCCTCATAGTACTTACGAATATCTAGTGCTCCCCACCCTCGCTTGCCCTTGTCCATGGTTAACTGTGTGAAATTTAAACTTGGTTTTTTTCCTCTCCATATAAATATTAGGAGCATCGTATGTAGACTTCTGAGGTATGCCTGTGGAAGTGCAATTGGAAGCATTTGCATTTTGTATGTAATTTTGGGGAGTATTATCATTTTATATATGTTAATTCTACCTGCCCAGGATAACTGTCTGTGTGAAATTCTGTTTAGCTCTTGCTTTATTTCATTGAGAAGGGGCATAAAATTCGCCTGAAATAGAGTCTCTTTTGCTGTGGTTATTTTGACCCCTAAATAATTGAGTTATTTTTTCCCCCAAAATAAATGGGAAATGTTTTTGGTATGAATAATCTCTAGGTTTGCTGTTGTTGATATCTAACGTTTCCGATTTAGTCAGGTTAACTTTAAAATTAGAACGGTTCCCATATTCTTTAAATGTAGAAATAATATTCGGGAGGGAGGTTTTAGGACGTATGACATACAGCAGGATATCATCCGCAAAGGCAGCCAATTTATATTCATCGTTACCGATCTTTAACCCACTGACATCTGGGTTTATCCTTATCCTGGAGAGGAGGGGTTCAAGAGTCACCACAAATAGGAGCAGGGAAAGTGGACACCCCTGTCTCGTGCCATTAAACATTTCGAATGGCTCCGAGAGTAAGCCATTTACCCTCACTCTCGCTGTAGGTCGAGAGTATAATGCCTTAATCCATCTGAGAGATCTGTCCCTAAATCCAATCTCCTCCAAAGTGCACGTCATGAAGCCCCAGTCTACCCTGTCGAACGCTTTTTCAGCATCGATTGACTGAAGTAGACCTGGGGCTCCACTCTCTTTGATTTTCTGTAATACTAATGCCCCGTACACACGGTCGGATTTTCCGATGGAAAATGTCCGATCGGAGCGTGTTGTCGGAAATTCCGACCGTGTGTGGGCTCCATCGGACATTTTCCATCGGATTTTCCGACACACAAAGTTGGAGAGCAGGAGATAAAATTTTCCGACAACAAAATCCGATCGCATCAATTCCGACCATGTGTGGCCTGTTCCGACGCACAAAGTGCCACGCATGCTCAGAAGAAATTCCAAGACGGAACAGCTCGTTCTGGTAAACTTAGCATTCGCAATGGATACAGCACTGTCGTCACGCTGCAATGTTAAAAATGGTTTAATACAGCGCACTCTCTTCTTCTTTATAATGTGACAAGAACATATTAGTTTTGCTGCTCATATTCACACACACTTCTCACAAACTTATTTCGTTACTATTTATCTGGATTCTCTCAATATAGTTTGATTTCTCACATCTGACAACATATTTTTGTTTATTTTTTATATTTTTTTTGGCTTTAATGTAGATTCTTTTTTTGTGTTTGTATTTTTTTGAAGGTTTTTTTTTTTTTTTGGGGATTTTGATTTGTACTCCCGAAAATGTTTGTGTGTGTTTTTTGTGACAAGTTCCCACAACACCATTGATATGTTGTTCTATTTAATCTGTAGGAGATTGTTTGGTGTTGTTGTCCCTTGTTAATTTTACATTTTATGTTAGAAATGTACCTGAATCCTCACCAACAAACTGTCCTTTTTGGATGAAAACACACATAGGAGAGTAGAATTTCCCAAAAAATTTTTTATTAAGGACTCACAACTAAACAAAGAGGGAGGCAACGCTGGAGAAACTGCAGAAGTGGGTGAAGCCTTGGACCCCCAGGGCAGACATCAACTATTTTGAAGCAAAATTGTTGGCCTGACGAGTCCATATCTAAGGGAGGGCAGTCTGGTCCAGAAGTCCCAGAGATCCGGAAAGCAGCAGATGACATCTGTGTCCCCAGGCTGTGGTCATACGAGAGACTGCAGCTTCTGTTAGACCAGACTGAACCCAGGGCAATCACTCTCTGGTCTTCCTTCCACGCTTCCTTACACGCGGTGGCTCTGGTGGTGGAGTTGTGGCAGCAGGAGGAGGAGGATGGTCCAACTCAACCACGTCGGTCTTGGGTGTTAGTTCCCCGCTCACCCCCTTACGTAGCACTTTATAAAGCAGGTCCTCACAAAGGCCTCTTTAGGAGTGGGTAAGGCTCGTAGGGACGCCGAAGCCTCCTGGATCAGCCTGAATGCTGAATCCTGCACGGGACTCGGAGTCGTCTTCCTGGCTCTTTTATATGGAAGGCGGAGGGGAGGGACCTGAGACTCAGTCAGGCTGCGACTGGTCCCTGGCTTCTCCTGGCTGACACTTAGCCCCGCCTCCTCCTGGCTGCCACTAATCCCCGCCTCCTCCTGACTGCCACATTCCACAGCCTCCTCCTGGCTGAGGTCTTCCTGTGTATGAAAAAGGGACATAGTTTTAGTATTTTCTTCATCAATCACACACAATTTTCACCTCCTGACTGTTGCAAATTGAATGTTAACAAATATAACAGACTATCCTTCTGAGTCCAGGATTTTTCATTCTTGTCCCAATTTTGGGTGCCCACTACTATCTATTGTTATGTAAAACACTTCCAATCAGCAATTAGTGATCAATAATAACATCTAGTAAACATCATTTCTTTATTGACCAGAAAGAATGCTATACCTGACTCCAGCTGGGCTCCTCCACTTCTTCCTGGCTGGAAGGCCCAGGTTGGACATCGGAAGCCTCAGCTGGGGTGGAAGGAAGCGTGGAAGGAAGAGTAGAGAGGGATTCCCTGACTTCAGTGTGGTCTGACAGAAATCGCAGTCTCTCATAGTACCACAGCCTGGGGACATAAACGTCATCTGCTGCAGCTCCGGATCTCTGGGAATCTGTGACCTTCTTGCGCTCCCTAAGATAAGTGCTCCTCAGGCCACCAATTTTGGCTTTTAAATAGGGGATGGTTGCTGTGGGGACCACCGGCTTCACCAACTCCAGCAGTTTCTCCAGCGCTGCCTGCCTCTTTTGTTTATGGTTATAGTGGGGGTGTCTCACCTGCCACAGACAGGGCAGCTCCCTGTATTTGTCAATGAACAGGGGGAGGAAATTGTGGTCGTTGAACCCATCCATTTTCTCTGCAAGACACAACATAAGACAAACCCTAATGTCAGGCCAAACTCCCCTAATCTTGTTACAATATAGGCTTCCATTTCGAAGCAGTATAGGCTCAAGTTTAGATCCTACCTTCGTTATCACGATCGGCGCCTCCGATGCTCCTTCCTTCGCTCACAGATCGTACGTAATACGCACGTGTGTTACGCTTTATATACACTGCACATGTGTGTAACTCCGCCCGCCCCTGACGTTCTTTCTTTTCTATTCCCCGCCCCTTTTCGTTCGGCGCAGTAGGGGAAGAGCACATGGCGGAGACACAGCAGGTGCATGCTAATTGTAGCAACGAGGAGGAGGAGGAGGAAAGGCCGGATCCGGACACGTCCCGATCCAGAAGGAGATTTAAGGACTCAAATATGTCCTTTGGGGAGATGTTGGAGATGGTGGACATCCTGAAGAAGGCCGACTATGATGGAAAGTATGGGCCTTACCCCAACCCCAATGTCAGAAAGGCCAAGATCATGGCGAAAGTGGTCAGGAGTCTGCACCGGAATTTCGGGGTACGACGATCGAAAGATCAGCTCAGGAAGCGGTGGTCGGACCTCAAATTACGAGAACATGAGCAGTACAGAAAGATCCGGAGAGTGCTGCAAAAAAGTAAGTAGTTGTGCTGTGTTCCTATTCTTTATGTTTATTACGTTTGTGCTGCTCCATGTGCTTTTAGGAACGGTTGTACAGTTTAAAATGGCAACTTTCATGTTCATGGGCACATTATTCGTTCTGATCAAAAATTTTGCTTTTAGACTCTAAAATACCATTGTTTGGGCCATATGCATTTGGCCACCATTTTGACGCCCTATACTTGTCTTAAAAGAATTGGGTTGTGTAGATGGCTTTGTTACTAGAATGAAATGCAAACTAGATTCTGTGTAAGGAGAGGACACTGAGCAGCTGTTTTCACATCTAGACACTGGAGAACTAGTGTAGGACACAAGAACACCATCTGTGAAGCTTGTACCAAACAGGTAAAGTATTGCAGCTTGACAAAGGACACTAAAAATGCTACATCTTGGAACTCTGCTACAATTGACAATTGTACCCCACTTCCAAGCAATGTTTCCTATTTCTAGTTCTGTCATCAAATATCTGTGTGCTAATTATACCATTTTTGTTTTACATAGGGGAAAAAAGACTCGGAGGACACCCCTCATCCGAGGAGACCAGAGCCCCCCCTCTCTGGAAGAAGGGGAAATCCCCCCAACACAAGCTGAGCAGGAGGAAGAAGAAGTGGTGGAACTAGTCACCACAACAGGTGAGTGTCTGCGACCACAGGCTCAGATAAGAGATGGATGGCGGCATTTTTTTGAGACCTAATTTATTTTGGGGTTCCTCTCTTTTTAGGTGATCGTGAGGTTGTGGATCCAGATCCTTTCACATCCGAAAGTGCCCAGATCCTGATCGGGGAGATCATGGGGTGTAATTTACAATTGGAAATCATCAAGAAAAACATCAATGATGTTATTCCAAAAAATAAAAACATCATTGATGTTTTGGGGCGAGTTTAAAGCCCCTCCAAATCACTTTCTTCTTTTGTGTGCTACAATGTGCTAAATGTTTTTGTGATTTTTCCCAAAGCCAAATTTGGAGGATGCACACAGTGTGTCAACATGTGCTATCTGCCATCACGGGAGATCAATTGACGCGTTTTGGGGGTGCAACCCCTTCCTCAATAATAAAGTAGCAGTGAGGAAGGGCTTGCTCCCCCAAAACACATCCCTTGATCCCCCCTGATGGCAGATAGCACATGTTGACATTGTTAAATTTGTGTGCATCTTCCAAATTTGGCTTTTCCTGGGGTGACTTCACCTCATCTGAACGCAATATCAAACACAGTTCCTAAATACTCATGTGTGATATTGCCTTCAAATTCTACCAAATGTGACGTTTGGAAGTTCAAGATTTGTGTCTTTCTTGTTGGTTTTACACATGCCTGTTTCATCTAAAATGGAAATTTTGAGTTTTGATAATGCCACCCCAAAAATTGTTATACAACAAACAGGTTGGTTTGTTTGAAAAACCTTTGGTAAATGCACATGTGATTGTGCAGGTATTAAAAAGATTGTTAATCAAGAATGTGTGGATTATTGTCTCAACACTACAACATTTTTGGGGTGATGTCATTGTTGTTTTGTGAGAAAATGGGGGTTATTTTCTAAGGGCAAACCCTCTTGGCACTAGAAGTACACTGTGTACTGTCTTTATCATCTTTGAGTATAATGGCTATGTTGGCTGCCAGTGCTTCTCTCCTCATTTCCCCTTTATCTCCGATTTCATTCATGTATGAACACATTTTGGGGATTAGGTAATCCTGATATTTTTTGTAATATAGAACAGTCAACCTGTCGGGGCAGGACTCTTGCCAACCGGTGTTCCCTTAAGAGCCCTCCTAATCTCTTCCTCTGTTATGGGGGCCTCTAAAGTGCGTTGGTCTGCTTCCATAATTTTAACCATTCCGCTATCTTTTAAATAACTTTTGATTAACTCTCGTTTTTGGTCTCTCTGCTCCTGTGTATCATTTTTGTTGATGGCGTACAGCCCCCTTTAATAGTCTTGGAAGGTTGTTGCGATGTCTTTGTCCTTATATCTGATGTCTCCTGTCCTAGTTTTTATTTTATCAATATAATTGGAGTTTTTCTTTTCTCTCAGAGCCTTAGCCAGGAATCTACCAGGTCTATTGCCACCTATATATCTTTCTTTTTTTACAAGGTTAAATAGTTAGGTTTCTTGTTCAAGTAGGTCCCGCATAGCCTCCCTCCTCCTTATTAGACCCGCCAAGACCTCCTTATCCCCAGTTTTCTTATGTAGTTGTTCAAGGACATGAATTTCTTTTTTCAGGACTTGTTTATCCTTCTCCTTTCTTCTCTTTATCTCAGAGCCCACCATAATTAAGAAACCTCTGATGTATGCTTTAGGGCCTTCCAGACTATAGCTTCTGATGTTTCACCCGGCACATTTGTTTTAAAATAAAATTACAGCTCCTCTTTGATTCTTTTATCAATCGTTCTATCGTGGAGAAGGTCCTCATCAAGTCTCCAACTATTCCCCCAATTTTTACATTTACCTATTTTCATCTGTAAACTTACTGGCGCATGGTCAGAGAAGGTCATCGTGCCAATATCTGTTCCCTCGATCTCCTCAAGGAGGCAATGCTCCACGAGGAAGAAATCCAGTCTGGAGTACGTCGCATGGACGGGGGAGTAGAAGGTGTAGTCTCTTGATTCATAGTGATGTAACCTCCATACGTCCACAAGTTGACATTGGCACAACTTTTTTTTAGTTTTTTCAGCCACACCTCACCCAGTGCATGTGACGTATTATCTTTACCTGGTTCCAGACACAAATTGAAATCTCCTGCTATTATGGCCCCCCCTTTCCTAAACTCCTCAAATTTTTCAAGGATTCCCAGTAAGTATCTACTCGTTTTTTTTATTTGGACCGTATACGTTAGCTAGTGAAAATTCTCACCTGTTAAGTTTTCCTCTTAGGAACAGAAAACGCCCCTCTGGGTCAGTGATTCTCTCTTCCAGCTTAAACGATACTTGCTTAGCGAACTCAATCGCCACTCCTTTTGCACCCCTAGTCGGGGAGTCACCGTAGAACCAGGTCAGGTAATCTCGGGAGAAAATACTCTGGTTCTTACCCAGGAAGAGATGCGTTTCCTGTAGGAGGACCACATCTGCAATTCGCACATTTTATGGGGGAGTTTAGACCTTTTACATTATAAGAGATTAAATTTACCCTGGCCATCTTTTTTATATGAGATAAGGGGATGTTTACATTTCCTTACTAACCTAGGGATTAGAAGACCGTGGAGTGAGTGGTGACCTCCAACCCCCCACCTTTCCCTTCCCCTCTCTATCCCCCGCCTCCCTCTCCCTCGCTCACCTTGCCCCCCTCCCAGACCCCCCTCCCCCCCACCCTCGATTGGGGGTAGCGGGCCTTACTGAGGCCCAGATAACCGTGGCCCTACTAACTCCTCCCGGCCTCACGGTTGTCCCCCTAGAGGTGGAGCTTGGAGTGGTCATGTCAGGATCCGATACATTCCCCGGGATTGAGAAAATCTCGTGCCCGCCCGCCCCCCACCCGTCCAACAGGGACATGTAATTACAATTCTTGATCTAATACTTCACAGCAGGGCCCTGTAAGGGCTTACAGTGTTGTGGCAACACCAATACCTAAGGCCCAAATGTCTGCTGAGTATATAAGGCAGGCCCCTACTTTCAAACATCCAACTTACAAACGACTCCTACTTGCAAACGGAAGGAGATAACAGGAAGTGAGATGAAATCTACCCCTAGGAAGGGAAATTCTCTCCTGTAATTATGTGGAATATGGGAAAAATGTGTCTCCTCTGCACTGTTGCTTTATCACCCATCATGGTTTCACTAAAAACCTCACATTTTCAATAAACATTTGTCATTGGGACAGAAAGTGAGGTGAAATCTTCTAAGGAGGTGCACAGACAGCAAAACAAATGTTACAGGGGTGATAACCCTTCCCTGTTTTCCAAAAAGCTTAAAAATAGATTTTTTGGCTGGAGCTACACTTTAAAAATGTACCAGTTCAAAATTACAAACAGATTCTACTTAACAACAAACCTACAGTCCCTGTCTTGTTTGCCCCGCCTGTATACTGCTGTCCAGAGTATATAGGGCCTCGGGGCCTCACGCCTTTCTTTTTATTAATTTGGGTGCGGGGTTCCCCTTAATATCCATACAAGACCCAAAGGGCCTGGTAATGGACTGGGGGGGGGTACCCATGCCGTTTTGTCAAACTGATTTTTATCCATATTGCCGGGACCCGACATTACATTAAAGCTGCAAGCAGTTTTAAATGACTTTTATTCCTTTAAAAATGTCATTTTGTGCAGGGACTCTTCTAAGCACGGGAAACATGCGCCACTTTACAGGCATACTATAGACACCCCCCAGGTACGATATTTAAAGGAATATTTCACTTTTTTTCACTTTAAGCATCATTAAAATCACTGCTCCCGAAAAAAACGGGCGTTTTTCAAACTTTTTTTTGCATTGATACATATCCCCTGGGGCAGGACCCGGGTCCCCAAACCCTTTTTAGGACAATACGATGCATATTAGCCTTTAGAATTAGCACTTTTGATTTCGAACGTTCGAGTCCCATAGACTTTAATGGGGTTCTAAAGTTTGCGCAAACTTTCGGTCCGTTCGCAGGTTCTGGTGCAAACCGAACCGGGGAGTGTTCGGCTCATCCCTAGTCCCAGAGTATTGCATCCATGCTTGCAAAATTACCAAAGACTTGTTTAGCAGGACAAAAAGTTTATCATTTTCACTGTTCTGATCTCTAATGCCCTGTACACACGGCCGGATTTTCCGATGGAAAATGTCCGATCGGAGCGTGTTGTCGGACATTCCGACCGTGTGTGGGCTCCATCGGACATTTTCCATCGGATTTTCCGACACACAAGGTTTGAGAGCAGGCTATAAAATTTTCCGACAACAAAATCCGATCGCGTCAATTCCGACCGTGTGTGTGGCCTGTTCCGAAGTGCCACGCATGCTCAGAAGAAATTCTGAGACGGAACAGCTCAGTCTAGTAAACTTAGCGTTCGCAATGGATACAACACTTTCGTGGTTTAATACAGCGCACTCTCTTCTTCTTTATAATGTGAGAAGAATGAAGTAGTTTTGCTGCTCATATTCACACAGACTTCTCACAAACTTCTTTCTTTATTATTTATCGGGATTCCCTTAATATATTTTGATTTGTCACATCTGACAAAAATATATATATATATATATATTTTTTTTTAAAGGCAGATTTTTATTTTATTTTAGGTTTGTATTTTTTCCAAGGCTGATCTTTGTTTTATTTTAGTTTTAGTTTTACTCCAGAATATCTTTGTGTGTGTTTTGTGTGTCAAGCTACCACAACACCATTGATATGTTGTTCTATTTAATCTGTAGGAGATTGTTTGGTGTTGTTGTCTCTTGTTAATTTCACATTGTACTTCAGAAATGTAACTGAATCCTCACCAACAAACTGTCCTTTTTGGATGAAAACACACATAGGAGAGTATAATTTTCCCAAAAAAATCATTTATTAAGGGATCACAACTAAACAAAGAGGGAGGCAGCACTGGAGAAACAGCAGAACAGAACATCAGAAACATCACTCTCTGGTCTTCCTTCCACGCTTCCTTCCACGCTGTGGCAGTGGTGGTGGAGTTGTGGCAGCAGGAGGAGGAGGAGGATGGTCCAACTCAATCACGTCAGTCTTGGGTGTGATTTCGCAACTCACCCCCTTAGTTAGGACTTTATAAATAAGTTGCTCACACATGAGGCGTTGACCCTCCTGCATGCCCTGCAGTTTTGTGGCAGCCATGCAGGCAAAGACCTCTTCAGGAGTGGGTAAGGCTCGGAGGGACACAGAAGCCTCCTGAATGAGCCTGAATGAGCCTGAGCGCAGAATCCTGCATGTGAGTCGCCTTCCTCGCTCTTTTGTATGGAAGGAGGAGGGGAGGAACCTGCCATTCTGTCAGGCTGCGACTTGTCCCAGGCTTCTCCTGGCTGACACTTAGCCCCGCCTCCTCCTGGCTGCCACTAACCCCCGCCTCCTCCTGGCTGCCACATTCCACAGCCTCCTCCTGGCTGAGGTCTTCCTGTGTATGAAAAAGGGACATAGTTTTAGTTTTTTATTCATCAATCACACACAATTGTCACATCCTGACTGTTGCAAATTGAATGTTAACAAATATAACAGACTATCCTTCTGAGCCCAGCATTTTTCATTCTTGTCCCAATTATTTTTGCCCACTACTGTCTATTGATATGTAAAACACTTTTTTCAATCAGCAATTAGTGATCATTAATAACATCTAGTAAAGATCATTTCTTTATTGACCAGAAATCTGTAGAAGAATGCTATACCTGACTCCAGCTGGGCTCCTCCACTTCTTCCTGGCTGGAAGGCCCAGGTTGGACATCGGAAGTCTCATCTGGGGTGGAAGGAAGAGTGGAAGGAAGAGTAGAGAGGGATTCCCTGACTTCAGTGTGGTCTGACAAAAATCGCAGTCTCTCATAGTACCACAGCCTGGGGACATAAATGACATCTGCTGCAGCTCCGGATCTCTGGGAATCTGTGACCTTCTTGCGCTCCCTAAGATAAGTGCTCCTCAGGCCACCAATTTTGGCTTTTAAATAGGGGATGGTTGCTGTGGGGACCACCGGCTTCACCAACTCCAGCATTTTCTCCAGCGCTGCCTGCCTCTTTTGTTTATTGTTGTAATGGGGATGTCTCACTTGCCACAGACAGGGCAGCTCCCAGTATTTGTCTATGAACAGGGGGAGGACGTTGTGGTCATTGAAGCCATCCATTTTCTCTGCAAGACACAACACAAGACAAACCCTAAGGTCAGGCCAAACTCTCCTAATCTTGTTACAATATAGGCTTCAATTTCCAAGCTGTATAGGCCCAAGTTTAGATCTTACCTTCGTTATCACGATCGGCACCTCCGATGCTCCTTCCTCCGCTTACAGATCGTACGTAATACGCACGCGTGTTACGCTTTATACACACTACGCCCGCCCCTGACGTTCTTTCTAGTCTATTCTCCCCTTTTCATTCTGCGCAGTGGGGGAAGAGCACATGGCGGATACACAGCAGGTGCGTGCTAATTACAGGAACGAGGAGGAGGAGGAGGAAAGCCCGGAGCCAGAGAAGGAGATTTAAGTCCTCAAATATGTCCTTTGGGGAGATGTTGGAGATGGTCGACATCTTGAAGAAGGCCGACTATGATGGAAAGTATGGACCTTACCCCAACCCCAATGTCAGAAAGGCCAAGATCATGGCGAAAGTGGTCAAAAGTCTGCACCGGCATTTCGGGGTACGACGATCGAAAGATCAGCTCAGGAAGCGGTGGTCGGACCTCAAATTAAGAGAACACGAGCAGTACAGAAAGATCCGGAGAGTGCTGCAAAAAAGTAAGTAGTTGTGCTGTGTACCTATTCTTTTTGTGTTTATTACGTTCGTGCTGCTCCAAGTGCTTTTCTTACAAGTGTACATTTTAAAATGGCAACTTTCTGGTTCATGGGCACATTATTCGTTCGTATCAAACATTTTTCTTTCGGCCTATAAAACACCATTGTTTTGGCCATATGCATTTGACCACATTTTTTACGCCCTACTTGTATGAAACTAATTTGGTTGTGTAGATGGCTTTGTTACTAGAATGAAATGCAAACTAGATTCTGTGTAAGGAGAGGACACTGAGCAGCTGTTTTCACATCTGGACGCAGGAGCACTAGTGTGGGACCCCTGAACACCATTTTTATTGGGGGGGTACACAGGTGCTCCAGTGTATACTATAGGGGGGTCTCCATCTGTGAAGCTTGTACCAAACAGGTAAATTATTGCAGCTTGACAAAGGACACTGAAAATGCTACATTTTGGAACTCTGCCATAATAGACAATTGTACCCCACTTCCAAGCAATGTTTCCTATTTATAGTCCTGCCATCAAATATCTGTGTGCTAAGTATAGCATTTTTGTTTTACATAGGGGAGAAAAGACTCAGAGGACACCCCTCATCCGAGGAGACCACAGACCCCCCACCTCTGGAAGAAATGGAAATCCCCCCAACCCAAGAAGAGCAGGAGGAAGAAGACGTGGTGGAAAAATCACCACAACAGGTGAGTGTCTGCGACCACAGGCTCAGGTAAGAGATGGATGCCGGCATATTTTTGACACCTGTTTTTGTTTGGTTTCTCTCTTTTTAGGTGATCGTGATGTTGTGGATCCAGATCCTTTCACATCAGAAAGTGCACAGATCCTGATCGGGGAGATCATGTGGTGTCATTTACAATTGGAAAACCTCAAGAAAAACATCAATGATGTTATTCAAAAAAATAAAAACATCATTGATGTTTTGGGGCGAGTTTAAAACCCCTCCAAATCACTTTGTTTTTTTGTGTGCTACAATGTTAAAAATGTTTTAGCGATTTTTAGCCAAATTTGGAGGATGCACACAGTGTGCCAACATGTGCTATCTGCCATCACGGGAGATCAATGGACGCGTTTTGGGGGGTGCAACCCCTTCCTCAATAATAAAGTAGCTGAGAGGAACGGGTTTCTCCCCCAAAACACGTCCCTTGATCCCAAGTGATGGCAGCTAGCACATGTTGACATTGGGAAATTTGTGTGCATCTTCCAATTTTGGCTTTTCCTGGGGTGACTTCACCCCATCTGAACGCAATATCAAACACAGTTCCTAAATACTCATGTCTGATATTGCCTTCAAGTTCTACCAAATGTGAACTTTGTAAGTTCAAGATTTGTGTCTTTCTTGTTGGTTTTACACATGCCTGTTTTATCTTAAATGGACATTTATATTTTTTATAATCCCCCCCCAAAAAATTGTTAGACAACAAACATGTTGGTTTGTTTAAAAAACCTTTTCTAAATGCACATGTGATTGTGCAGGGATTAAAAAGATTGTTAATCAAGAATGTGTGGATTATTGTCTCAACGCTACAACACTTTTGTGGTGATGTAATTGCTGTTTTTTGTGACAATGGGGGTTAGTTCCTAAGGGCAAATCCTCTTTGCACTACAAGTGCAGTTTCAGTGCAGTTTCAAGTGCACTTGTAGTGCAAAGTATCTTTACCTTTAGTAAATAACACCCAACAGTGCTTTGTATAAGGTTACACAATCACGCCATTTTCAGGACTCCCCACATTTCTGTCAGGGTCAGCTAAAACAAACACAAGCAGTAAATGTCAACAAAGATTTGGTATTTTTTTTGGTTTTATTTGCTAAAAGGCTTCACAAATTTGCTGGCATATTGATGGCCCCCCTACCCGCAAAGAACTCAAGGTATCTTAACCGGACATCACGGGCACTCAGGGAGGGCAAGCGAGGACGGCCACTTTCAAGCGCCGTCAAGGTTGTTTCATTTATCATTCCGGCCTCAGGCCCCACTGAGCCAGCATAGTTGGCAGAATGTTGGCGTAAAAAGTTATGTAGAACACAGCACGCCAGGATTATATGATTAAGTTTATATTCCGCCATATGGATGTGTGTCAGAAATAGGCGGAACCGGCTGGCCATGATTCCAAATGTGTTCTCCACCACTCTTCTGGCTCTAGCCAGCCGGTAATTGAAAACCCTCTGTTCCGGGGTGAGGGTCCTCATCGGGAATGGCCACATAAGATGGTCCCCCAGCGCAAATGCTTCATCCGCAACGAAGATGAATGGGAGTCCTTCCACATTCTCTTCTGGAGGTGGCAAGGCCAAGCTGTCATTCTGGAGACGCCTGTAAAACTCTGTCTGGGCGATGACTCCACCATCGGACATCCGGCCATTCTTCCTCACGTCCACATACAGGAAGTCGTAATTAGCCGACACCACTGCCAACATCACAATACTATTGAACCCCTTGTAATTATAATAGTATGACCCCGAGTTGGGTGGTGGGACGATGTGGACGTGTTTCCCATCAATTGCCCCTCCGCAGTTAGGAAAGTCCCACCGCTGGGCAAAGTGGATGGCCACAGTCTGCCATTCCTGTGGCGTGTAAGGAAACTGTTGAGGAAAAAAAACAAAAATTAGTATTTTTGCACATAAACATGGAAAGCAGATTAGACACAAACCTTCTTGGCCAACATCCAGATAACATTTATTAAGGGGAATTTTACAACTCCAAAGTATAAGGTACACCTATCATAATCCCTCCCCCCCCCCTCATGGGCCAATTCTAACATTATATTATATTACATCTTGGACAGGTAACCCTCTTCACTTCATTGAGAGATGAATGCCTAAATAATGGGTATTACTTGGAACAGCCCCTCCTTAGTTACACTATTGGCAGCCCACTGGACAGGTAAGAAGTGTCATAATACAAAGATATAAATACACACTGTACACATTTGAGCACATTTGGACATTCTGCTATTACCTATCAAGATAATAATAGGATACAAAAACTTTAAACAGTACCATTTGAAAGTATACAGGCAGGCCCTTGCACTACATGCTTTGGGGAATTCATCCATAAATCTGAGCACAGAAGAGATAGGTATAGTGTGTATGGGTTTGGCAAAGTCAGCAGATAGATGATTGAGGATAGATAGAGAATTGGTATCAGCTGACTTAGCAGTTGGGGGGAGGGAGGGTTCCAAATTATTTGGGAACCCCCCCAAAAAAAGCCTCTGGCACTCTGCCTGAATTTAAAGCACAAATCACATTTCAAAACATTTTAGGGGGTGTTCGGGGTAAAGCACTACTATGGAGCTGATAAAATACATTGTTAAGTGACTACATGAGGTAAATATAGGGCCAAGAGAACATGCTGGGGAGGTAAGTGAAGGGAAATATGTATGAAGGACAAAAAAAATTACATAAAAATACAGCATGCATGAGAACAAAGGGGACATTCACAGCATATTTCAATCATGGTAATTAGGGAATGAGGAAAGAAATACAATATATTAGCAAACATTCAATACAATAAAATGTGATATAAAAGGATAAATCTTACCTTCATATACTCCTTCTGCAGGACCTGGATGATGGCAGAACAGGTCTCTGGGATAATGATCCCCAGAGCCTGGGGGGAGATGCCTGTCGAGAACTTCAAGTCCTGCAGGCTTCTCCCTGTCGCCAAGTACCGCAGGGTAGCGACAAGCCTGTGCTCCGGAGTGATGGCTTGCCTCATGCAGGTATCCTGCCTGCTGATATAGGGGGTCAGCGAAGCCAACAAATGGTGAAATACAGGGTCCGTCATCCTGAGAAAGTTCCTGAAATCATCAGGATTATTCTCACGGATCTCACGGAGCAAAGGCATATGAGAGAACTGGTCACGCTGAAGCAACCAATTCTTGGTCCATGAACTCCTCCCCACCCTGTTCATGGACTGGACTTGTGTCAAGGTCAGGACCCCAACACCAAGCCCCCGCACAGCACGAACTCTTCGAGGAGTACGTATACGCAACATGGCTAGAAAATGGTCGGCTGCTCAGAACTCAGTAACAGAATGCACTGAAGAACAGCAAGGCCTGTGAAGAGCGACCTGAAAAACAGTAACGAACAAACAAGAACACAATGACTAATTAAAGTCATGCGTAGCTTGCTTGCACGCACTGAAGAGCAGATACAAACCCACAAGCACAAACTGAACCGCAGAAAACGATCTGAAAGCCACGAGTCTGAAAAAGCGCGAATCGTCTCTCACCAAACTTTTACTAACACGAGATTAGCAAAAGGAGCCCAAAGGGTGCCGCGCTTGGTTCTGAACTGCCCTTTTCTAGTCTCGTTGTACGTGGTGTACGTGACAGCGTGGTTGGCGATCGGAAATTCCGACAACTTTGTGCGACCGTGTGTATGCAAAACAAGTTTGAGCCAACATCCGTCTGAAAAAATCCTAGGATTTTGTTGTCGGAATGTCCGATCAATGTCCGATCGTGTGTACGGGGCATGAGAGTGGTAAAACCTGGGGCTGAGATAGGGAGAACTGTACTTTTGCTCCAAATCACTTGGTCCCAGTAACAGATGTGTCTTCATAAATACTCTGGGGCAGCCTTTCTCAACCTTTTAAATACAAAGAAACCCTTGAAATAATTATTGGTCTCAGGGAACCCCTGCTAAATTTACTGCATCTACAGCTCATCTGTACATGGGATAGCACAAAGGTAGTCATTGTAACCAAATAAAGAGACAAACTCAAACATATAAACCAATAATATTTCTTTTGGCAAATGTTCATTCAAGGGGTAACCTTCATAAAATATCACAAACAACCTTTAACTGAAATTAAGCCATTCTGGCTATTAACCACATATCAGTAAATCAAGACAAGGTGTCCATCCAGATTATCCTGGATGACTAACACCCACTGAAAAACACCATGACGACTATATATACGTTATAATGGGAGGGTGGGTGGGTGCCGTGGTCCGGTCCTTCTTCTTCCGTGCAGCGACTGACCCAACAGCTGCCAGCTGGCCTTTTATTAGCTCCTGCTGCACGAATAAATCGAGCCCGCCAAAATCTTCCAATCCTGCACCTATCGCCAAGCAGAAATGGCCGGTGCAGTCACCAATAGCAACCTGTGGAAAGAATTAAGGGCAAGAGAGACACGCCTGGCCCCTTTGAGCTATCCCTTGGGGTCCGGCTGACCACTAAGGACCCGTATATTTGTGTGAAGGCCAAGGAGAAGAACACTACAAACACAATATGATAACGAAATAAACTAGCATATGAAAACATGAAACCTCAGCAAAACAGTTTATAGTAATAGTCCACTTTAGTAATATGGTCCATTATACCATGGCACCTCCATATCTCCAAACAGAATATTGGCATGCATTAAAAAAGGTATTAACTTCAGGGATAAAGCGATAATTCCCCCCCCATCTACAAGACTCTGGCCTGGCCGCACCTGGAGTATGCTGTCCAGTTCTGGGCCCCAGTCCTCGGGAAAGATGTACTGGAAGTACAGCGAGTACAAAGAAGGGCAACAAAGCTAATAAAGGGTCTGGAGGATATTAGTTATGAGGAAAGGTTGCAAGCACTGAACTTATTCTCTCTGGAGAAGAGATGCTTGAGAGGGGATATGATTTCAATTTACAAATACCATATTGGTGACACCACAATAGGGATAAAACTTTTTTGTGAAAGGGAGTTTAACAAGACACGTGGCCACTCATTAAAAATAGAAGAAAAGAGATTTACCCTTAAACTACGTAGAGGGTTCTTTACTGTAAGAGTGGCAAGGATGTGGAATTCGTGGTCTCAGCGGGGGGCATCATTTCAAAAAACTATTAGATAAGCACCGGAACGACCGCAACATAAAGGGATATTCAATGTGATACTGACATATCACACACATAGGTTGGACTTGATGGACTTGTGTAGTTTTTCAATCTCACCTACTTTGTAACTATATATATATCATAGTGTATAATAATATGGTTCTTCAGTAGCATGTAGACAGTGTTGCATATATGTATTATGTCATTTAGTTACCACAATGTTGATAACAATATGGAACATCTGTAATGCCCCGTACACACGATCGGAAATTCGGCCAGCAAAAGACCGATGAGAGTTTTGGTTGGAAAATGTGACTGTGTGTATGCTCCATTGGACTTTTGCTGGCGGAATTCCAGCCAGCAAAAGATTGAGAGCATGTTCTCAATTTTTCGGTCGGAAAAAGTTCCGATCGGAAATTCCGATCGTCTGTACCAATTCCGACGCGCAAAATTCCTACACATGGTCGGAAACAGTTCGACACATGCTCGGAAGTATTGAACTTCATTTTCTCAGCTTGTCGTAGTGTTGTACGTCACCGCGTTCTTCACGTACGAAAGTTCAGCGATCTTTCATGTGACCGTGTCTATGCAAGCCAAGCTTGAGCAGAATTCTGTCCAACCAAGATTTTTCCGATGGAAATTTTGCTCGTGTGTAAAGGTATATGGAAACTGATATTAAAAGGGGACCCTTCCCAAAGCACTATTTACTGCTGCTAACCACATTAACCCCATAGGGTGTGCTGGGGTGAGGGGAAAGTTAGGGTGCCATGTTTGTCTTGTTGAATTGGCTTCTTGGCCATGAAGGAAAATAGTTTTAAAGGTGCAGGAAACTAACACCATTTATATGTGTACTAGTTAATATGGTGAGTGAAGGATTATAGGAAGTATAAAAGACCTGGTGCCTTTCAGTATCAGGTACAGTACTTTGGGAAGTATTCCATTCCCATTCTCCCAAAGTCACCCCGAATTGCTGAGGATTTAGCACTGTTGATGGTAAGCCATTATTGGGGAGTCATTGCATTTTGATTGTAAAAAAAAAATATTCACAATTTAATTCTTGCAAATATCCACAATAAATGTGTTTGATTAATGTGCAGCGAAGATGATATTCAGCGGAATATAAATATGGTTAATTGTACTGCAAGTACCACTACTTGAGTCACACTCCACAGTTCTGTAATCCTTTTACAACTTTATTGAAAATAAGCTGACGGAAACACTGCACAGGCTGATGTGTTTTGCCCTGGGGCTTAATCATAAAGTTGGGGAAGGTTAGACCAGTGAGTATGTATATAGAGACAAATTAAATGTATTACGGTAAGTCATACTTGCATCCATTTTAAAAGTACTTTTTGAACCCATTTAGACCTGTGCATTGTGGTAATGTGCAGCAAAGCATGTAACATTTGTTGCTTCATTGCGTTACCACTCATCTTGTATCACACTCTAGTGCACTATGGCAAATCACATCCATGCTGCACTGCACAGACATGCACCATAGTGTTTTGCTTTGTGCTGCAAACTTTGTGGCATGATGGGGTGGCGTTGGAAGGGGATTCCAGAGAAGCATAGTTTTCTGATAAAGAACAGATGATGGTAAATATGGGGTTAAATCTTACCAGCAAGCCTGCCTGCTTTATAATTAGGAAAACGTCTTGTGGCAAATGTGCAGCAATCATCCGCATACTACAAAAGTCTGCAGAGGTATCCTAAAAAGTATAGCATGCAAAACTAGAAAAAGGAACCACATACAAAAGTATTGTACTGCTGTGAATTTCCATGTGTTAGACATTTGGGGTTACTCTTTAACTACCGGCAAATCTAAAGAATATACAAATTGTCTTGTCCTGTAAGAAGAATGTAAGTAAATTGTTGAACATTTTTCTTTTTTAGTCTTCTCACCATGAAAAAAAAACCCCTCAGGCATAGATGAGTTGAAACATATTGCCCGAAGACAGAAAGAAATGAAACAAGAGTGTAATGTTGACCATTATGTTGTATATTTGTCCATTTTTATTGTATCTAACAGGCCGTGCAATATTTTAAGGAACATTGCACTGAAATTGCTTCTCCCACAAGACAGATTACAGTGGCATCATGTGCAAAAGATGAGCTCCATTTTCATGGCCTCAGCAGTTAATGAACAGCAAGTCCGTGACTGCAAACTTTACTTTACATCTTAAAGTGCTGTTTCTTACAGCAAAGAGGCAAATTAAACCGACCCATGGCTTTCAGGCTGAAGAATCTTAAAAGCATCAGCCTAATTCATACACCCTGGACTGTTGCAGAAAATCATTTTTCTTGTAATAAAAGTTTCATGAGCATAAAAAATATTTCTTCTTGCACCATACATAACATTTATTGAAAAGGCTGTTAGAAAGACATAAACTTGCTTCATGTGCAGTCATTTTAGACAGCCAGCAAAGCAAGAGTAAATACTTTTTCATAAGTTCTTAACCCCATTTTAACACAAATAGGTGAAAATAAAGCAGGACAAAAAATGTTCTACATTATAAGATACTAATGGACTTTTTTGATGTAGTGTGCAAAGTCAAAAGTAAAGTGACCGATAAAAATTCCTGTACAAATCCAACCGGTTAATGAGGACACGTCGTTTGGGGTTTCCTATTTGCACTGTCCATACAATACATATGGGATTAGTAGCTCAAAGAGGAAATGAATATGTGAAACTTCTCTGACTATGGATGATGTATCTATGATGATGACAAAGATTAGGGACAGGTGGTGGGATTGTAAAGTAGAAGTTTACCCTTATGCCGCGTACGCACGATCGGAATTTTGGTCGGGAAAAGATATGATGGTTTTCCTATGGGATTCCACTCAAGCTTGCCTTGCATACACACGGTCACACCAAATTCCGACCGTCAAGAATGCGGTGACGTACATCACGTACGACGGCACTAGAAGAAGGAAGTTCAATAGCCACTGCACCACCCTTTGGGCTCCTTCTGCTGATCTCGTGTTTATCTTCTGTTAGTAGAAGTTTGGTAGAGACGATTCGCGTTTTTCAGCTTTCATGCTTTTCAGTGCGTTACTGCTCTTCAGTTTGTGCTTGTGGGTTTGTATCTGGTTTTTAGTGCGTGTAGTCAGTTCGTATCTGTTTTTCAGTGCGTTTTGATCCGCTCGTTTCTGATTTTCAGCTCGCTCTTCACAGGCCTTGCTGTTTTTCAGTGCGTTCTGTTAGTTCGTTCTGACCAGCCGACCGGTTTGAAGCCATGTTGTGGGTACGTGCTCATCGTAGAGTACGTGCTATGCGGGTGCTGGGTGTTGGGTTTATTACTTTGACCCAAGTCCAGTCCATGAACAGGGTGGGGAGGAGTTCATGGACAAAGATTTGGTTACTCCAGTGTGACCAATTCTCGCACATGCCTTTGCTGCATGAAATCTAGGAGAATAACCCTGATGAATTCAGGAATTTTCTCTGGATGAGCCCGTTTTTCACCGTCTGTGGGCTTTGCTGTCCCCTTATATTACCAAGCAGGACACCTGCATGTGGCAACCCATCACTCCAGAGCAGAGGCTCGTCGCCACCTTGCGGTACTTGGCAACGGGGAGAAGTCTACAGGACCTCAAGTTCTCGACAGGCATTTCCCCCAGGCTCTTGGGATCATTATCCCAGAGACCTGTTCTGCCATCATTCAGGTCCTGCAGAAGGACTATATTAGGGTAAGTTTTCTCTTTTAACATTCATACATTCTATGTATTTCATGTATGCTAATGTATTGTATTTCTTTCATCATTCCTTAATTACCATGTAATATGCTGTGAATGTCCTCTTTATCCTCATGCATACTGGAAGTTTTTAATGCTCCTTTTTTGTCCTTCATGCATATTTGCCTTCACTAACCTCCCCAGCATGCTATCCTGGACCCATATACACCTAGCCTAGTCACTTAACAATGTATTTTGTCAGGTCCATTGTAGTGCTTTACCCTAAACACCCCCTAAAATGTGCCCAAATATTATTGTTGTCCTTAAACTCATTTATAACCCTCCCCCCTAAAATTTTTCCAATGGGCCATCAGAGGGGGTGAGGAATCTGATAAGTGGACCTTATATTTTTGTCTTTAAATACTCATTAAAATAAATGTTATACTGATGTTGGCCAAGAATGTTTGTGTTTAATCTGCTTGCAATGTTATGTGCAAAAGTACTAATTTTTTAATGTTTTGACTCCACAGTTTCCTTCAACACCACAGGAATGGCAGACTGTGGCATCCCACTTTGCGACCATTGGGACTTTCCTAACTGTAGAGGGGCAATTGATGGAAAGCATGTCCACATCGTCCCACCACCCCATTCAAGGTCATACTATTTTAATTATAAGGGTTTCAATAGTATCGTGTTGATGGCGGTGGTGTCTGCGGCATTTGAGTTTCTCTATGTGGACATGGGGAAGAATGGCCGGATGTCGGATGGTGGAGTCTTTGCCCAGACCGAGTTCTACACATGTCTCCAGAATGGTGGCTTGGGATTGCCACCTGCGGAAGAGAACGTGGAAGGACTCCCATTTGTTTTTAATGCTGATGAAGCATTTGGTCTGGGTGATCACATGATGAGGCCATTCCCACAGAGGACCCTCACCCCGGAGAAGAGGGTTTTTAATTTCCGGCTGGCCGGTTCCGCTTATTTCTAACGGCTATAAATATGGCGGAGTACAAACTTAACCACATTGTGTTAGCATGCTGCATCTTGCACAACTTTTTAAAGAGAAATGCTACTAATTATGTAGCCTCAGTTGGGCCTGAGGCCGGACTTTATGAACCAACAATGACAGCCCTGGAAGCTGGCCGTCCTGGCTTGCCCCCTCAAAGCGCCCGTGAAGTGCGCCAAAAATATGTGGATTATTTTATAGGTAGGGGGGCCATTGCTATGCCAGCAAATTTTTAAATATTTGCAAAATAAAAAAAATTATATGATAAAATCTTGAATTCTATTTACTGCTTGGGTTTCTTTTATCTGTCTCCTAGGTTCTCCTAGTGCACTTTAGTGCTAAGTGGTTTTTCCATTATTAAATAACACCCATTGTCACTGTAAACACCAACTTAATGCAAAAACTGGTATTGAGCATTAAAAGAAGAAGCCACACATTGTTGGGTATAAAATCTTTTACTCCATGCACATTCACATGTGCGTTGTAAAACCTTTTTTGTTAAAGAAATAATATCTTTGTTTTATAAATTTTTGTAAAAGAAAAAAGGGGAAAAACTGCACTAAGGTGAATTTGGATAGTGTACCTAAACACAAACCATGCTAGTGATTAATAAATATTGAATACCAAATGAAGTAATAAAAGCAGCAATTCTTCTGCACAACAAAAATACAGTGTTAAATATGGAAAGATAATAGAATTGCGCTAAAACAATTACCTTGATAATGTGTACATTAACATGTACATGTATCCATAACAATACTGATGTACCATGTGCATGTACCATATGTCATAAACGAATTGGCAAGTGATAACGTGACACCACAACTAAAAACAAAAAATCAATGAATAGTGATAAGAATGAATTGCATATAGTAAAATGTCCAAAAACTTAGAATGGCCAAACACCCGTGAACAAAATTAATACTTGGTGAAATAATAAAAATATTGAAAGAGTCCATCCCAAAAAATATGTAGTCTTCAATAATATGAAGAAATGTAGTACTCGATCCACCACCAATGATAGAGGTTTGCAGCTTACCAGAACCCCATGATCCCCCACTACAGAGGATCAGGGGAAGCCTGCATAGAAGAAGCCCTCCGGAGCATAGCAAAAGGACCCAGACTCTGGAATCGTCACCCGGAGCAACGTGCTTGCATCACCTCGCATCATTGTTGATGTCTCAGTAGGACGGGTTCTGTCTGTGTGTTAACTGGCCGGAGCACCAGACATCACAGGCACCTATTTCTGCCATCTATATGTGAGTGCAATATATGTTTCTTTTTATCCTAATAAATTGAAGGTTTTACACTATTGGAGCTCCTTTTAGCTTTACATGCCACACTCGCTACCCATGAGTTGGGGAGGTTACGATGGGATCTGATGTTTAGTAGCTCCATTTGGTGTCTTTGAATATTCTATTACCACCAACGATTCCAGAGTCTGGGTCCATATGCTCCGGAGAGCTTCTTCTATGCAGGCTTCCCCTGATCCTCTGTAGTGGGGCATCATGGGGTTCTGGTAAGTGGCAAACCTCTATCATTGGTGGTGGATCGAGCACTACATTTCTTCACATTATTGAAGACTACATATTTTTTTGGATGGACTCTTTCAATATTTTTATTATTTCACTAAGTATTAATTTTGTTCACGGGTGTTTGGCCATTCTAAGTTTTTGGACATTTCACTATATGCAATTCATTCTTATCACTATTCATTGATTTTTTGTTTTTAGTTTTGGTGTCACGTTATCACTTGCCAATTCATTTATGACATATGGTACATGCACATGGTACATCAGTATTGTTATGGATACATGTACATGTTAATGTACACATTATCAAGTTAATTGTTTTAGCGCAATTCTATTATCTTTCCATCTTTTATAAATTTTTACCTTGAAAATATTATTTTGGTACATAAACAGGCATGTTTCAAAATATAACACACAACTCAGGAACTTACAAAGTTCACCATTGAAAAACTGAAGGCAATATCAGACATTATAGTGTCAAAAATGTCTTGATCTTGCCTTCATCAGATGGGGTGATGTCCCCCTGTAAAAGCCAAATTTAGAAGATGCACACAAATTGGGGGTAAAAATTGGGATTTCCCTCCTGATCCCATGCCTAATGTCAACATGTGCTATTTCCCATCATGGGGGATCAATGGACGTGTTTTGGGGGTGCAACCCCTTCCTCTCACCTACTAGAGTTGGGAGGAAGAGGTTGTACCCACAAAACGCGTACATTGAAATCCCCTGATGGCAGATAGCACATGTTGACACACCTTGTGCATATGCCAAATTTGTCTTTTAAAATGGATAAAAAGATTATTTAAAGGGGTTGTAAAGGTAAAAATTTTTTCACCTTAATGCATTAAGGTGAAAAAACTTTTGACAATACCGCCGCCCCCAGCCCCCCCGTTTTACTTACCTGACACCTTGAATCTTCGCTGCTCGTTCCAGTCATCTCTATTGCAGCTCAGCTTGGTCGCTGATTGGCTGCAGTGGATGGATTGAAAGCAGCGCAGCCATTGGCTCGCGCTGCTGTCAATCACATCCGATGACGCGGCGCGCCGGGGGCGGGGCCGAGTGATACAGTGATCGGCTATAGCCGCCGGCTGTATCACGGGAGCGCGCCCGCAAGAACTAGCCACCATGCGAGGGAGCTCGCATTAAGGTGGATAGTTCTTGCGGGGAGGAGCTGAAACAGCCGCCGAGGGACCCCAGAAAAGCAGGTTCGGGGCCACTCTGTGCAGAACGAGCTGCACAGTGAAGGTAAGTATAACATGTTTGTTATTTTTAAACAATAAAAAAATTACCTTTACAACCCCTTTAAATGTTCTTAGAAAAAAATTAAAAAGGTGTAATTTTTTTTATTTAGATTCTCCCTAGTACATCAATCATGTTCTTGATTCTTTGTTCAATCTCCTTGGTTTTTTCCTTGATGAGGTCTAAATGCCGACTACACCACATTATCTCCTGGATTAACCTTTGTCCCTTTGTGCAGTCATGAAATGAGTAGATTGTTCTTCCACAACATGCACATCACCTAAAAGAAAAAATACACACCATGTATTATAAATATGCAGGCATGCATCTATTACCTGAATCTGTGGTGTCAAACACTCACCTGTTGTGGTGACAATCTCCACCACCTCTCCTTCCTCCACATTCTGAGGTTGTGGTGTCCTCTGTTCCCCCTCTTCAGGAGGTGGGGGGGTTCCTGTTGTCCTCCGATATATGCGGTCTGCAGTAGCGGCCGCATATATAAAAATAATATATGCAATTGCACTAACAGTCATATGGCTGTGTAAGTGGGACATGATGGTAGGGGGAAAAAAGGCATCTGCCCACGTGATGGAGGCAGATGATGCCCACTAAGGAGGGGAGATTGCAGGGGAAATGCCGAACAGACGGATATGGTAGGATCAGCGCGACAAAAACACTAGATCCCGTAACCGCCCAGAACGACCTGGGCGTGCCGGGATTGCAACCAGATGAATCGCCTGAGCCACCTCACTACCCACCAACAGGAAAAAACAAAAAATGAAAAATGAAAAAGTGCAAATAAAAATGATAATAAATATGAAATAAAAATAATAAAAAAAAATAAATAAGTGATAAAAAATAATAATTAATAAATAAATTTTAAAAAATAAAATTTTTTATATATATTTTTTATTTTTTTTATTTATTAATTATTATTTTTTATCACTTATTTACACATTTATTATTTATTTATTTTTTATTTTCATTTTTATTTTTTATTATTATTATTATTATTCCTGCCATTTCCTACCGCAAACGGCAGGAGGCTGAGAATGAAAAAGAGCAGAGTATAAAAAGCTCACAAAAGAGATTTGGCCAAGAAATCAAAAACAGGGCCAATCCAAAGAATATATCCATATATATATATATATATATATATATATATATATATATATATATATATATATATATATATGCCGTCCGTTCGGCATTTCCCCTGCGATCTCCCCTCCTTAGTGGGCATCATCTGCCTCCATCACGTGGGCAGATGCCTTTTTTCCCCTACTATCATGTCCCACTTCCACAGCCATATGAATGTTTGTGCGATTGCATATATTATTTTTATATATGCGGCCACTACTGCAGTCTTAGGAGACTATCCATCATCTCTCCCAGTCTCCTCCCTATGTCTAGTGGCTCCCCGGGTGACCGCGCATGCGTGTCGGTGGGAGCGTGACGTACAATGTCACTCCTCCTGTATCGCCATCTTTGATGTGGGTAGGGGGTGACGCCGGGGGACCGCAACGTCAGCAAGTATGCACTTGTGGGTGGTTGCCATCAGGCAAGATCACCTACACCTGCTAGGAAGCGGAGGTCGACTCTTTTGAGCCCTTGTATTTAAAGCCAGTTTAGTAATGGCGCATTTAGTGCTGTGGTTCCCACAAGGCGGCGTGTCTTTGGAAAGTGCCGATTCAGGTAAATGATATACGTTCTGCTCTAACATGGAGAGGTTTGGGTGCTGTTTGGCTATATGAAATCTGGATCTCATTTAGACTATCCCCTTTATGATTCATATAATATAATTCGGTGGATGATTGTATCCATGGGATGCTTGTAAAGCTCCGCTCTGACCTCCTCTTCAGCTCTCAAACCTCATACATATATATTCTATATTCCATGAAATCAATGACAAACATCAGATTCTCCTGACCCGGTGCTTTCCCATTATATGCGGCCTGTGCTTATGCACACACAGCACCCTTTTGAGGTACATTTCTTTTATATATGTTTTGATATATCATACATTATCTCTCCTCTTTCTCACTTGAGTATATATATGGATATATTCTTTGGATTGGCCCTGTTTTTGACTTCTTGGCCAAATCTCTTTGTGAGCTTTTTATACTCTGCTCTTTTTCATTCTCAGCCTACTGCTGTTTTCGGTCCCGGTTTGCTCCCAGCTGCTTTCTGTGTCCACCTTTCTCATCAAACAGGAACTCATCCTCTCAATCTCATCCTTTCTTATTCATACATTTTTTGGCCTTTGGCCAAACTGCTCTGACTCTGGTTGCTTTTTGGACGCATGAGTACAGTAGCTTCACAGACCCATTTTTTGTACCGTCTGTTGCCTTTGGTGGATACAAGCACTGATTCAGCTATGTTGTTGATAAAAATATGTATTTCTTTATATTTTAGATGGTTACATGTATATATGACTATTGCATATTGGATCATCCCTGTAGGATTCATCGAATGCTTATGTTTACATGTTTATGCCTACTACATTTTGGGTGTATTTTGTTCCTCTGAGATTTCCGGAGACACCGTACACTCGAAAGCTTTATGCATAAATAGCAATAACTTAAATCATATTTTGTACCAATGATATGTGATGAAATTTTTGAAATACCTTTTTGATACATTGCTTAAATAAAATTGATTCTTTTTTATTAATTTTTTTTCTGACAATCTATGCCTTTAAAGTCCCACCCTCTTTGGGGAAAATTTTGTTTGTATCTAAATTTGGGATGTTGGTTGACCTTTAGCAGATGAGTTATTTCAATTATACCTTTAACCTTTCTTGAAAAGAATTGATGTCTGCCCTGGGGCCAAAGGCTTCGCAAATTCAAAGTTTCTCCAGTGTTGCCTTCCTCTTTATTTTGTTATTATGAGCCAGAATAAATGTTTTTTTTATATATGAAAATACTTGCCTATGTGTTTTTCTTCAAATAGGACGGTTTGTTTGTGAGTAGGCAGGTGCATTTCCAAAATACAATGTCTAATTAACAAGGGACACCAACACAAACCAACCTCCTTGAGCTTTATAAAAATACAAGATAATAATGTTGTTGTGGAAACTTCACACACCAAAAAAAAAAAAAAATATGGAGATCACTAGAAAATAATTTAAAAATAATCCAAAAAAGAGGAGATCTTGATTACAAATAAAAAAAAAGATGAATATAAAAAAAAATTCTAAACCTTATTATGGAGATCTGGCTTTAAAAACAAAAAATATTATTCAGGAGATCACGAGAAATAATAAAGAAATAAGTTTGTGAGAACTTTGTGTGAATATCAGCAGCAAAACAACTTCATTCTTCTAGCATTATAAAGAACAAAAGAATGCTCTGCATTAAGAGATCCAAAAATTTACAGCGTGACAAATGTGCTAGCTCCCTTATCAACGCTAGTTTTACCAGACCGAACGCTTCCGTCTCATACTTGATTCTGAGCATGCGGGATTTTTGGCGCGTCGGAATTGCATGCAGACAATCGCATTTTCGGCTAGGAACTTTTTCCGGCTGAAAAATTGAGAAACAGCTCTCAATCATTTGCTGACTGGAATTCCACCAGCAACAGTCTGATGGAGCATACACATGGTCGCATTTTCCGACCAAAAGCTCTCATCAGAGTTTTGCTGGCGGCATTTCCGATCGTGTGTATGGGGCATAACACTAAAATCTCTAAATCTACAGGCATCCACAATCTAAGACTAACCTATGTAGCCCTGTAAAGAAGAAATCGCTATACATAACTTTTCTGAAGCTGCTCTGGTCCCACGCTGAGCTGTTAGCGGCAGCTTCTCTGTGGAGGCGGATGCAGAAGAGGCAGCGACAACAGAAGCCTCATAGTAACTCTATGGGTGACGTCACTTCCCTGGCATTTAACAACCATTGTCGGCTGTCTCCTGCACAGAGCATCCACTGCTGGAGATTGGACCAGATTGGCATCAGAAAAGGTATGTATAGTATATATATATATATATATATTTCTTCTTTACAGGGCTAGATAGGTTAGTCTTAGATTGTTGATGCCAGTAGATTTAGAGATTTAACTGTTAGGGATGACTTCTACTTTAACTAAACTGATTTTGCTCTACAGTTATTGATTTTAAGTCTGTAAAATGTTACAGAAGCAGAAAACCTCAGGCCACCTTCACACAGTTACATTGCAGTTACACTTTTAATCGAATATGGTCTAGGATAAAAAGACGTATAGTGTCTACACATTGCATAAATGCATCAAACAAAAAACAGCACACCAATACAAAGAATGAAATACAAATTGACATAAGTACTCTCTGAAGGATGGTATACCCTATAACCTGATGCATTTGCAGTATTTTGATACCTTCATCAGGGGTTGGGAGTTGATTATATTTACATATGTTTTAATTCAATTGGAATGATTCCATGTTCAAATAGTAAAAGAGGCGATTAAACCAAAGGAAGTGTCAGATGGACGCCAGACTGGAGTGGTAGAAGGCTTCAAAAACAATGCGTTTCCAACATCTATATAGCAAAAAATGTGCTTGGTAGTGATAAAGCTCCACCAATAGACAGTGAATGCTTATAAAAAGTACTTGGGACAGAGTATTGCTAGAGCTTTAATTGTAGGCTACATGACTCTGAGGAGGATCACTGTACACAGGACCCCCATATTCCCAGGACACATTGAACCAGGGACTTTTTGGATATTATCCGCCCGCTATGCAGCAGCACAGTTTCTGCTATATATATGTTGGAAAAGCATTGTTTTTGAAGCCTTCTACCACTCTGGTCTGGCTGATACTTCCTTTGGTTTAATTGCCTCTTTTACTCTTTGAACATGGAATCATTCCAATTGAATTAAAACATATGTAAATATACTCAACTCTCAACCCCTGATGAAGGTATCAAAATACAGGAAACGCATCGGGTATTAGGGTATACCACCCTTCGGAGAGTACATATGTGAATTTGTATTTCATTCTTTGTATTGGTGTTCTGTTTTTTGTTTGATGCATTTATGTAATGTGTAGACGCTATACGTCTTTTTATCCTAGACCATATTCCATTAAAAGTTACTTTTTTATACCTCAGAGTTGGTGGTTCTTTTAAAGTCCCATTTAGGGGGTATTCCTTTTTGTTCTATTGCACCAGGGATGGGACCACCATACTCTACATCTGACATGGTGGAGGTCTTTCTTTCTTTTTGTAGTTACACTAGTTACTGCACACTTGACACTTGAAACACATGACAACACACGTTGTGCAGATAGGTGCAATGTGGCACAGCAATAGACCTTTCCAAACAAACCTATGTTCCGGCGCATAACCAGGGTATGACAATGTCATGCTTTTTGGTGCACTGTTTTGCTAAATATAGTGAATGTAAATTATTGGTGCATTAGGAAACCCAGTCAAATAAATAGGATTCCGTAACAGAACACATATAATGCAGGGCATGACGCCTGTTAACACACCACAGAGATATAAGCGGGCCCTCAATTTGGCTTAGGCAAAATTTGCTTTAGAAAAAAGATCTTCTCTTTTTTAAATTGTATTTAGAGTGCTTTGTGGCAGTTTAGTTTAATTAATTCAGAGCTCATTTACACATGTTTATTGCATGCGTTCAAATGCACTAAAATATATATGCCCAATTTCCCCATAATAAAAGAGTGTCTCTTCCTATCTGCAGTGCATTTTGAAAATAGGCTGTGTCCATTTTTTACTGTGTTTTACTGCGTCGGGAGTCCCATAAAAGATGATGCCGACACACAAAAAACACATATATAACATATAATATACATTTTAATCTGTTGGCAACATGTATTAACAGGCCTTGGTCAGTGGCTGGTAACCCTATCTACTCCAAATTCAAAAATGCATAAAAATGCATGTGTAGGGATCTGCAGCCCTCTACTGTTAGCTGCTAGCATCACACTGTAATGTAAAGTTATGTATGTAATTTCCTGACTCGGGTTGTCGGAAAAGATCCTGGAAGGAGGAAGTAGAGAGAGAAGGTCTCATTCACATGTCCAGTATATGCTACTAATATCAGATCAAAAGAGATGAATATTTCCAGATAAATAGAGTTGCATTCTAGACTGGTTCGCTGGATGATCTCCTTATCAGATCTTGTTTTCAGGTCTCTAACACAAACACAGATGCTGCATTTTTCTCAGGGGCCCCTGCAATGAGACTATGCTGCAACATTCATCTGGAGTTATCTCTATTGATAACTATATATACTCCAGTATACAGTATCTTCCAAAAGGGAGTACACCCCTCACATTTTTGTAAATATTTTATCATATCTTTTCATGTGACAACACTGAAGAAATGACACTTTGCTACAGTGTTTTTTTTGTTTTGTTTTTTTATTTTTTGTTTTTATTGAAATTGAAAACAGTCAATTGTTGACCCACACCCCATTATAGCTATAGTTTTCTTTTTTTTTTTTTTTTTTTAATCTTTTTATTTGAAAAAAAATTTCATTACAACAAACAAATAATAAGGGAGCAAGGGATATTATCATAAATAAGAGCACATTAATACCTATCCCTACATTATTGTCATTCTAATGTGCGCCAGTTCAGATCGCCCATAGGCAGTAGTCTTCGAGAATAATTTCTTCCTTTTTTCCCCCCATTCGCTCTCCCACCCCCTATCCTCCCCCCATCATACACTTTGCCATACATTTTATTGTTTATTAAACCACCCCCCCCCATATCATCCACATCCCACCCCCCCACCAATCCAACCCCTTCCTGGTCCAGCCATGCTTTCCATATTTTTTCGAATTTCTTATAATTACCCCTCTTCTTGTATATATACTTCTCTCTGTAAATCACCTCCCTAACTGCATTCACCCATTCTGGAACCGTCGGTGCTTTCTTTCTCTGCCAATACTGTGCAATAAGCTTTTTACCCTGAAACAAGCATCTAACCCTTGCTGTCTGTATGTCCCTTCAGGCCACTTTATCCCTCGTTAATCCCAACACTCTCTCGCCTCCAATCTCAATGACGTCCCAAACACCAAATTTATCTTTTCCACAACCCCTTTCCAATATATATGTAGTTTGGGGCATCGTCAAAACATGTGAATCAGGTCTCCGTACCCTCCCCCGCATCTCTGGCACATTGGGTCGGGCCTCTTACCCCACTTAAATAATTTCAATGGTGTATAATATGCCCTATAGGAAAGATAAAAATGAGACATCACCTGTGAAGGAGAGAGAGTGACCCTAGGCCCCAGCGACAGAACCTGCTTCCATTGATCATCGGACAGTGCTCCCACATCTCCCTCCCATTTAATCCTTTTTTTATTTTCCACCATACCCTCCTGGGCTGATGCCTTCAGGCATCCATAAATGTCAGAGATCAATCCCTTCGTAGTATGTGCATCAATAAGCTTTCTCAAAGAGGTCATTTCGCACCACACTGGCGCATCCTTCCCAAATTGTGCCTCTAGGGCATGCAAATACCTATAAAATGACCTATTAGAGATTGCATACTCCTCCACCAACTCCTGGAAAGATTTTAACCTCCCCTCTCTATATACCTGTGCCAAGCAATGAATACCCTGGCGGTCCCACTCCTCAAAGTGTCCCATTTTTTTGAGCTCGTTGAGGTTATTATTATCCCAGAGTGGAGAAAATTCCGCAAAGCCAGTATAACCCAGAGTTCTTTTAACTTGTACCCAAGACTTAACCTTCATCTGGGTAGCGGGGCATTTAGTACCAAATGAGTCTGCCTCTAGTGCCTCTGCAATCGTGTCATGGCCAATATCATTCAACAAGACACTACTACCCACTCCTTCAGCCCTTGGCCTATTACTACCTCCCATTTGCTGCAGTTGGGATGCCAGAAAGTATCCGTACGGGTCCGGTACTGCCAGGCCACCCTTCGCCTCTGGCTGTCGCAACGTCCGCAAACCGATCCTAGCCATCCCGTTTTTCCAAATAAGTTCTCTGAACACACTGTCTATTTTTTTGAACCAGTGCTTAGGAATCCACACAGGAGAATTCTGCAAAACATATAAAAGTTGGGGTAGCCAGACCATCTTGATCAGGTTGCAGCGTCAGACAACCGAGAGGGGCAGGCGTCCCCACACCCGGCACTTCTGCTTCAGCTTTTTCATAAGTGGGACTAAGTTACCGGATATATACTGTCCTGGATCTCTAGTTATATTAATGCCCAGATATTTCATTTGGCTGACTATTTTAACTTGGGATGCTTGATAAGGAAGGGGTTCATTCAGAGGATCTAGGTAAGATCACTGATTTCTCCCAGTTAATCAATAACCCGGAGAAAACGCCAAATTCCTCAACTATCCCTATGGCTGTTTTCAATGAATTCTGCGTATCTGTCAAGAACAGCAGAATATCATCTGCATACATGGCCACTTTGTCCACCCCCCTCCTTCTTTTAAATCCTTGCACCCCTTGCACCATCCTCAGAGCTATCGCCAAGGACTCAATTGCCAGGGGGAAGAGCAGGGGGGGCAAAGGACACCCCTGTCTCGTGCCCCTGCTCAGCTGGAACCCCTCTGAGCACTGACTATTAATTTTAACCTTAGCCCTCGGGCCATTGTATAATAAACTTAACCATTGGACAAACCCAGGGCCAAACTGGTATTCCGCTAGTACTTTCCACAAATAGTGCCATTACAGGGAATTGAAGGCTCTAGCTGCGTCCAGTGAAAGGACCGCTCTCTCCCCACTATTTTCCACAGATATTTGCATATTCAGGTACACTCATCTTATGTTCGTGCTCGTAGATATATTCGGGATAAACCCGGTCTGATCCGTATGTATTAGTTTGGAGATTATCTTATTCAGCCTTGCGTCCATCACTTTTGCCAAGATCTTCACGTCCGGACACAAGAGCGAGATAGGCCTGTATGAGGTCATATCTATTGGGTTCTTCTCTTCTTTCAATAGGGTTATTACAATAGCTTCTGACATAGACGAAGGCAGGACCCTGTCCTCCCTGGCTCCGTTAAACACCTCCAAGAGTAGGGGCAGTAGTACCTCCCCATATTTTTTGAATATTTCTATAGGCAGGCCGTCAGGGCCCGGTGACTTTTGGCCCGCCATATCTCCCACTGCCCTCTGCAATTCTATAAGAGTCAGTGGGGCATCCAGCATTTCCCTGTCTTCGCTTGTTAATGGGGTTATCCTCAACCCCTCAAAAAAAACCTGCATTTCCACCTCCACATTTGCTCTAGAAGAACTGTACAACTTCTCAAAGTATGTCCTAAATTCATCTAGTATATCAGGGGTGTTTTTTTCATTGCTCCATCCCTCCCCTTGATTGCTGCTATTGTACTTGAGGGACCATTTGCCTTGATTATCAGAGACAGAGCCTTCCCAACTCGCTCCCCCTCTCCGAAAAAGCTCCGCCTCTGAAATAATCTCTTCTTTTCCAGCCTCTCCCGGAGCACCCTACTGTACTTGTCCTGTCTCCCCACTCAGAGCTCGTAGCTGGTTTGGGATGGTGTCTCTACATACTGTGCCTCTGCTGCTCTTACACTCTCTTTAGCTCTTAGTTCTTCTGCTTGCGATTGTTTTTTGTTGAATGCGATTCTCTGGATTAGTACTCCCCGAAGATATGCCTTCAGGGAGTCCCATACAACCCCTACTGAGGTCGATCCTAGGTTTATTTTAATAAACTAATAGGCTCTCCTTCATTCTCTCCTCTTCTCCTATCAGTTCAAGCCACAAGGGATTAACCCTCCAGCTCCCCCTGATACGGTGCTCCCCTACCCTCACAGCAGTAATAACAGGCGTGTGATCCGAGACAACCCTTGGCTCATACGTTATTTCCTCCACTACATTTAGTGCTTCCTCATTTCCCAAAACCAGGTCGATTCTGGATAAGGTGGCATGGGTCCTGGAGTGGCATGAGTATTGCCTCTCTCCAGGGTGCCTCCTCCTCCAGATGTCCACCAATCCTATTTCATCACAATATTGCATAAGGGGGCTCTTAGGTGCCACTCCAGTTCTACTTTTTGGGGGGAACCTATCCATACTATTATCCATCGTCGTATTAAAATCGCCCACCACTATGACTGGGGTCCCGAGGGAGTCCATGATGAAACTGGCTAAGTCATTTAGTATTGCCATGCTAAATGGGGGAGGGATATAAACATTGGCCAAGATGAATCTTTTATTTTCTATCAAGCAAGAGAGAAAAACATACCGCCCATATTCGTCCACCTTACTCTGACTGCAGGAGAAGGACAAACCAATGCTTATCAATACACTCACCCCTCTTGAATAGGAGGAGTGGGTGGAGTGATACTGTGTCCGAAATTGCGTATTATCTAAAGTTTTAATTGAATCCTTTACCAAATGAGTCTCCTGCAGGCAGAGTATTTTAACTTTCTTCTTCTTAGCTATTGAAAAAATTACCTGTTTTTTAAAATGATCCCCAATCCCCTTTACATTCCATGCACATATATTAACCCTTCCACCAGTTCCTGGGGTTTTATTACACCTTCTTTCGGTACTCATAAGCCTTTAGGCCTAGTGACCTTACAACGCGCTAATCTCCTATTGACCCAAACCACCTTCTTTTGTGAACATTATATGTAGCCCTACTTTTTATTAAGTCCCTTTGCTGTGACAGGCTGAACCAACACATATCCATCCGTGACCACACTCCCCACCTCTCTACCCTCAATGTGCACCCCCACGTCCCGCCTCCTCCTGCTGCTGCTGGGCCCGCTGATGATATAGCTGCCAAAGTCCCACTTTCTTGGGTCTGACTTCTCCTCCCAGGGTGGCCGATTTGGTGCTGGACTCCCCCTGTGCTGCTGGCCTTTTTAGGGGTTTGATTGGGGTATACGCGAAGCGCTCCAACTTGGCTGCCACTTGGTTCCCCTTTTCCTTAGTACCACAAGGCCGGGGGCCCCCAACCCCTCCTGCGCTGGTCCATCCTCCATCCCTTTCCTCCTCGTCATACTGACAGGGTACTATTCACAACACAATGCTAGACTTCACTCTGGCCTGGAGCTATGTACCTTTTTCCCCCACCAATTTGTCAGCTGTGTGAGCCTTTTCTTGACAGACTTTTGTACACTGGTGTGCTGTGGGTGAGTAAGTAAACAACCACCTACTCACCCCTCCAATGCTGCGGACAGGATCCTCTGCTGCTTGGTTCTTTTCAAGGGCTCTCCAACACCACTGCTCAATCCTGGATGTCGGCGCCCCCCTCTCTCACTGGGCTAGACGCCGCCGATGTCCCTCTCAGGAGAGCTGTGTGTAACCCAGCCCAGCTCAAGCTCCGTGTGTGTAAGTTCGGCTCTGTCCAAGCAGCGTGACACAGCGCCACGTGTCAAGGCAGCGTATCACAGCTGTAACAGCTTCCAGGTGCTTCAGGCGTTCCCCCTCCTCAGCGTCTCTTCCAAGCCGCGCTGCATCCTCATCTCAGGAGCGGGAGTGAGAGCGAGGGACGAGGGCCAGGTCCGGCTGCAGCGCTCTCCCTCACCTCAGCATCCGGTTCAAGCCCCCCCTCCATGGAAGCCGGAACTCTAATGACGAGCTCTTGCTACAGTGTTAAGTAGTGAGTGTACAGCTTGTATAACAGTGTAAATTTGCTGTCCCCTCAAAATAACTCAACACACAGCCATTAAAGTCTAAACCGCTGGCAACAAAAGTGAGTACACCCCTAAGTGAAAATGTCCAAATTTGGCCCAAAATGTCAATATTTTGTGTGGTAACCATTATTTTCCAGCACTGCCTAGGCCCTCTTGGACATGGAGTTCACCAGAGCTTCACAGGTTACCACTGGAGTCCTCTTCCACTCCTCCATGATGACATCTTGGAGCTGGTGGATGTTAGAGACCTTGCGCTCCTCCACCTTCCGCTTAGGGATGCCCCACAGATGCTCTATAGGCTTTAGGTCTGTAGACATGCTTGGCCAGTCCATCACCTTTACCCTCAGCTTCTTTAGCAAGGCAGTGGTCATCTTGGAGGTGTATTTGGGGTCATTATCATATTGGAATACTGCCCTGGAGCCCTGTCTCCGAAGGAAGGGGATCATGCTCTGATTCAGTATGTCACAGTATATGTTGGCATTCATGGTTTCCTCAATGAACTGTAGCTCCCCAGTGCTAGCAGCACTCATGCAGCTCCAGACCATGACACTCCCACCACCATGCTTGACTGTAGGCAAGACACACTTGTCTTTGTACTCCTCACCTGGTTGCCGCCACACACGTTTGACACCATCTGAACCAAATAAGTTCATCTTCGTCTCATCAGACCACAGGACATGGTTCCATTAATCCATGCCCTTAGTCTGCTTGTCTTTAGCAAACTGTTTGCAGGCTTTTTTGTGCATCATCTTTAGAAGAGGCTTCCTTCTGGGAGGACAGCCATGCAGACCAATTTCATGCATTGTGCGGCTTATGGTCAGAGCACTGACAGGCTGACCCCTTCAACCTCTGCAGCAATGCTGGCAGCACTCACGCGTCTATTTCCCAAAGACAACCTCTGGATATGACGCTGAGTATGTGCACTCAACTTCTTTGGTTGACCATGGCGAGGCCTGTTCTGAGTGGAACCTGTCCTGTTAAACCACTGTATGGTCCTGGCCACTGTGCTGCAGCTCAGTTTCAGGGTCTTGGCAATCTTCTTATAGCCTAGGCTATCTTTATGTAGAGCAACAATTCTTTTTTTCAGATCCTCAGAGAGTTCTTTGCCACGGGGTGCCATGTTGATCCTCAAGTGACCAGTATGAGAGAGTGAGAGCGATAACACCAAATTTAACACACCTGCTCCCCATTCACACCTGACACCTTGTAACACTAACGAGTCACATAACACCAGGAGGGAAAATGGCTAATTGGGCTCAATTTGGACATTTTCACTTGGGGGTGTACTCACTTTTGTTGACAGCGGTTTAGACATTAATGGATGTGTGCTGAGTCCTTTTGAGGGGACAGCTAATTTACACTGTTATACAAGCTGTACACTCACTACTTTACATTGTAGCAAAGTGTCATTTCTTCAGTGTTGTCACATAAAAAGATATAATAAAATATTTACAAAAATGTGAGGGGTGTACTCACTTTTGTGAGATCTTGTATGTGCACAATTCCACCACTGGGCACTTTGCTGATAATATCTGTTTGTACATTAGAAAATAAGGAATGCTACTAAATAAGGGATTAATAAAGTACCTTCATCCTAACATTGAATAGATTGCCAATTTTACTTTTTTTCTGTTTTTACATTCGGTGTATGTACTGTTATTCATCTTTTCATATAAAAAGCTTGTATTATTTCTATACTGGTGTGCATCTACACTACAGTGCAAAGTTTTAGGAAGGTGTGATAAAATGCTGTCAGAGCCCTTGCACACTGGGGCGGGGGGGGCGTCGGCGGTAAAACGCCGCTATTATTAGCCGAGAAAGGGTTAAATACCACCGCAAAGCGCCTCTGCAGATGCGCTTTGCCAGCGGTATAGCCGCGCCGTCCCATTGATTTCAATGGGCAGGAGTGGTAAAGGAGCGGTATACACTCCGCTCCTTTGCCGCTCCGAAGATGCTGCTGGCAGGACTATTTTTACCGTCCTGCCAGCGCATCGCTCCAGTGTGCAAGCCCTCGGGGCTTACACACTGGAATGAAAGCAGCGGCACTTTCGGGGCGGTTTGCAGGCGCTATTATTAGCGCAATAGCGCCTGCAAACCGCCCCAGTGTGCAAGGGCTCTAAATTAAGAATTCCTTCAGAAATAGAAGTGTTAATAGTTTTTTTTAATCAATTAACAAAATGGAAAAAACTCAATATTTGGTGTGACCACCCTTTGCTTTTAAAACAGCATCAATTTTTCTAGGTACACTTGCACTCAGTTTTTGAAGGAACTCAGCAGGTAGGTTGTTCCAAACATCTTGGAGAACTAACCACAGATCTTCTGTGAATGTAGGCTGTCTCAAATCCTCCTGTCTCTTCGCGTAATTCCAGACAGACTTAATAATGTTGAGATCAGGGCTCTGTGGGGATCAAGCCATCACTTCCAGGACACCTTGTTCTTCTTTACACTAAATATAGTTCTTAATGACATTGGCTGTATGTTTGGGGTCATTGTCCTGCTGCAGAATAAATTTGGTTTCAACCACACGCTTCCCTGATGGTATGGCAAGAAGGACAAGTGAAAAATGTAAAGCGTTTAAAGCGGAAAAAGTAAAGAAAACAGCAGCTAGCAATAAAAGGTCAATAAACCAAACCTTCCAAGTAAAATAGTAAAAACATTGCTACACTCAACACAACAATAAATAAAATCAACAAAAACTATGTCACAAAGCATAAATACAGTATATCCAGTGAAGAATCCAAGTGAATAAATGGTTACTACCCTTTTAAATGACCAGGGACAATAATGTGTAAATGGCATATGTGCAATTCAAAAGCAAAATGAATAAATAATATTTGCCCCTTTAACCACTTAACAACCGGCTCATAGCCAAATGACGGCTACAGGGCGGTTTTTTAACTCTGGGAGGGCGTCCAGGGACGTCCTCCCAGAATTCTGCTCTCGTGCGCCCCCTAGGGCGCACACTCGAGAGCATCCGTGACCGCCGGGTCCAGAGGACCCGGCGCATCACAGATCCCGGTAAATGGCCGCTGATCGTGGCCGTTTACCATGTGATCGCTCCGTCAAATGACGGAGCGATCACATGTAAACAAACCGGCGTCATCTGATGACGCCGGTTCCTCTCCTCCCCTCCTGTGTACCGATCGGTACACAGTGACCGGAGAGGCGGATGGATGGATGGCTGCAGCGTTGTGGGCTGCATCTGCCCACAGCGCTGCACAGAGACATCCAGCCATCCATCCATCCATGCTTAGCCATCCCTCACTACTCTGCATGCCCTGCAATGCTGTGCCATACTCTGCAATTCCCTCTGCAATGCCCCACAATACTCTGCAATACCCCTGCAATACTCTGCCATACCCTGGAATACCCCACAATACTCTGCAATACCCCTGCAATACTCTGCCATACCCTGCAATACCCCGCAATACTCTGCCATACCCTGCAATACCCCGCAATACTCTGCCATACCCTGGAATACCCCGCAATACTCTGCCATACCCTGGAATACCCCGCAATACTCTGCCATACCCCAAAATACCCCGCAATACTCTGCCATACCCCAAAATACCCCGCAATACTCTGCCATACCCTGCAATACCCCGCAATACTCTGCCATACCCCGCAATACTCTGCCATACCCTGCAATACCCCGCAATACTCTGCCATACCCCAAAATACCCCACAATACTCTGCCATACCCCAAAATACCCCGCAATACTCTGCCATACCCCAAAATACCCCGCAATACTCTGCCATACCCTGCAATACCCTGAAATACCCCGCAATACTCTGCCATACCCCGCAATACTTTGCCATACCCCGCAATACTCTGCCATACCCTGGAATACCCAGCAATACTCTGCCATACCCTGCAATACCCCGCAATACTCTGCCATACCTTGCAATACCCGCAATACTCTGCCATACCCTGCAATACCCCGCAATACTCTGCCATACCCTGCAATACCCCGCAATACTCTGCCATACCCTGCAATACCCCGCAACACTCTGCCATACCCTGGAATACCCTGAAATACCCTGAAATATCCCGCAATACCCAGCCATACTCTGCAATACTCAGTGATACCCAGCCATACTCTGCCATACTCTGCCATGCTCTGCAATACCCTGCAAAAATCTGCAATACTCTGCCATAACCCGCAATACTCTGCCATACCCAGCCATACTCTGCAATACCCCGCAATACCCAGCCATACTCTGCAATACTCGGTGATACCCAGCCATACTCTGCAATACTCGGTGATACCCAGCCATACTCTGCCATACCCAGCCATACTCGGCGATACTCTGCAATACTTGGTGATACCCAGCCATACTCTGCCATACCCAGTCATACTCGGCGATACTCTGCAATACCCAGCCATGCTCAGCCATACCCAGCCATGCTCAGCCATACCCAGCCTCTGTATGTGGCCAGGCTGTGGAAGTCTCACACGAGAATCTATTTTGGGGGGTAATTTTTGGTATATACATGCTATGTGTTAGAAATATTGTATAAATGGACAACTTTGTGTTAAAAAAAAAGCATTTTAACCACTTCCCGCCTTCCGTCATACAACGTCCTTGATTTTGTGTGGGGATATCTGAATGATGGGTACAGCTACAGGCATCATTCAGATATCATCTTTTTCAGCCGGCGATTCCCTACACCATAAGAATGATCATAGCGGCTGTTACACGGCTTGATCGTTCTTACGGAAGGCGAGAGGGGATGCCCCCCCTCCCGCCGCCCTCCGGTGCTTCTACCGACTCACCGCTACGATCGAAGCCAGGATCTTTTTATTTTTTTTATTTTTTTATTTCAGGAACAGCCTAGAGGTGAGATGTGGGGTCTTATTGACCCCATATCTCACTGTAAAGAGGACCTGTCATGCCATATTCCTATTACAAGGGATGTTTACATTCCTTGTAATAGGAATAAAAGTGATCAAAAATTTTTTTTTTTGGAAAAAAGTGTCAAACTAAAATAAATAAAGTAAAATGAACAATAAAAAAAAATAAAAAATTTTCAAAGCGCCCCTGTCCGTGTGCTCGCATGCAGAAGCGAACGCATACGTAAGTCCCGCCCACATATGAAAACGGTGTTCACACCGCACATGTGAGGTATCGCTGCGATCGGTAGAGCAAGAGCAATAATTTTGGCCCTAGACCTCCTCTGTAACTCAAAATTTGTAACCAGTAAAAAATTTTAAAGCGTCGCCTAAGTTTGGCGCCATTCCACAAGCGTGTGCAATTTTGAAAGGTGACATGTTAGGTATCTATTAGTAACTTCATCTTTCATATTATGCAAAAACATTGGGCTAACCTTACTGTTTTGTTTTTTTTTTAAAGCAAAAAACTGTTTTTTTTCCCAAAAAAACGCGTTCGAAAAATTGCTGCGCAAATATCGTGCGAGATAAAAAGCTGCAATGACCGCTATTGTATTCTCTAGGGTCTTTGCTAAAAAAACATATATAATGTTTTGGGGTTCTATGTAATTTTCTAGCAAATAAATGATGATTTTTACATGTAGGAGAGAAATGTCAGAATTGGCCTCAGTGCTCCAGAACGCCTGAAGATGCTCCCCTGCATGTTGAGCCTCTGTATGTGGCCACGCTGTGTAAAAGTCTCACACATGTGGTATCGCCATACTCGGGAGTAATAGCAGAATGTGTTTTGGGGTGTAATTTGTGGTATGCATATACTGTGTGTGAGAAATAACCTGCTAATATGACAATTTTGTGAAAAAAAAAAAAAGGAAAAAAAAAAAACTTGATTTTGCATTGTGGGAAAAAATGACAACTTCAAAAAACTCATCATGCATGTTTCTAAATACCTTGGAATGTCTTCTTTCCCAAAAGGGGTCATTTGGGGGGTATTTGTACTTTTCTGGCATGTTAGGGTCTCAAGAAATGAGATAGGCCGTCAGTACTTCAGGTGTGATCAATTTTCAGATATTGGTACCATAGCTTGTGGACGCTATAACTTTCACAAAGACCAAATAATATACACTAATTTGGGTTATTTTTACCAAAGATATGTAGCGGTATAAATTTTGGCCAAAATATATGAAGAAAAATTACTAATTTTCAAAATTTTATAACAGAAACGAAGAAAAATTTATTTTTTTACAGATTTTTCGGTCTTTTTTCTTTTATAGCGCAAAAAATAAAGAACCCAGTGGTGATTAAATACCACCAAAAGAAAGCTCTATTTGTGTGAAAAAAAGGACAAAAAATTCATATAGATACAGTGTTGCATGACTGAGTAATTGTCATTCAAAATGTGAGAGCACCAAAAGCTGAAAATTGGTCTGGTTATTAAGGGGGTTTAAGTGCCCAGTGGTCAAGTGGTTAAATAATATGAAGCATTAGTGTGTAAGTAATATATAGTTCAGTTCATCTATATATATATATATATATATATATCACATGACCTGCTACACATGTCAACACCCAAAGGAAATTCACATTGATGCGGCACCTGCCTAATGCTACAAAAAATGCACCTCTACAACCATGCAAAGATCCAAATGGGCCCTTAGTGTTATTTGTTTTTTTTTTCAAAACGAAAGGATTGATAATGATTCACATCTCTATTCGTCAAAAGAAAAGGCAGAGGTCCTTTTACAAAGTAATAGTTCTAGATATTCTGGACTTTCAGCGGTTTCCTTAAGATACGTTATATATAATCAGTTTTTTGGACCTGTACATGCATCATAAAAAGTGCCCAAATAAATCTTATGGGGAAAGTGTATTTTGCTACACACAGAGCATTTTTTGTCTTATTTTATTTACTTATTTTTATCAGGTAGCAGTACCACCAGAATCATTGACTGGACCGAAAGGTCAGCTATAATGCAAAAGGTATTAACTGACTTAAGTGTTCAAAAATGTATAAAAGACCGTAATCCACTGCAAGTGATAAACTATAAATTTAATAATAATCAAAAATAGTCTCTTTGTATGCAACAAAAAGTGTATGTATCAAGGTCCATAATATATAAATCAATGAACAAGTGGTGTTAGTGATCCCAGATGTGAGAGCAGTCACATAAAGTAATCCTTCCTCATATATACGATCCTGGATAACGGAGAATAAATATCACTATAAGATGGATTCTTACCAGACCAAGCTGGGACAAGAGCATATACTGGCGGATCGTCTGTGGTTCCGGATCTTCCCACGGGATACAACACTGGATAGGTTAGCTGATGGGATGGTTGGATCACTTGCTAAAGAAGCTCAATCACATGGGGAATAGAAAGAAAGATAGCTCCATAGCGTGATCCCGTTTCTACATGTTTATTAAATACACATCCCCCCTTCCAGAATTACACTTTTTCAAAATAAAGAAGGCATATAACAGAATAAACATCAAAAGGAATCCAGTGAAAATATCTCTTATGCCATTGGCGCGATATTCAAACCCCCGGTATTCAAACACAGGATATCTCTCTCAATAGTTATCACTCTATTCAGTGCTGTCAAGTAGTCACACTCTGATGCGTTTCATCATTTGTGACATCATCTGAGGGCATAAAAGATATTTTCACTGGATTCCTTTTGATGTTTATTCTCCGTTATCCAGGATCATATATTGGAGGAAGGATTACTTTATGTGACTGCTCTCACGTCTGGGATCACTAACACCACTTGTTCATTGATTTATATATTATGGACCTTGACACATACACTTTTTGTTGCATACAAAGAGACTATTTTTGATTATTTTTTGATAATTTATAGTTTATCACTTGCAGTGGATTACGGTCTTTTATACGTTTTTGAACACTTAAGTCAGTTAATGTTTAATCATCTAGCGCTGCCTACACATAATACGTTTTTGGTATTTTAACCTTAGATCTATTTTGTATACATATATATTTTTTTTAAGTGTCGGCTTACCTTAAGTAAGTCTTTTCAGTAGTAGCTGGTTGTGCCTTAAATGGGCAGCTATAAACGTATTTAATTTATCTCACTTAATCCTAAGCGCTTGAATTTGTAGAAGGAGGTTTTTAAGGCATCTACAACTTTTTGGAATTCAAAAGGTATATCTATTAATATATTTCTACAGACAGAATTTGGCAACACCACAAAGAATCATTCTGCGATGATTTCACTAAATTGCAAAGTTTTAAGTCTGTATGAAAATGACAAATCTGTGTTTTACATTTTAATATATGATAACAACCTAGCATGATAAGAGGGCAAAAAAAAAACAAAAAACACCTTTCAGTGACCGGCCCCTCAGCCCCCCCATTTTACTTACCTAAACCCTCGAACTTGTCCCACAGGGACACGCTCTCTCTCTGTCCGGGATTCTCGACTCTTGATTGGATAGATTGATAGCAGCGCAGCCATTGGCTCCCGCTGCTGTCAATCAAATCCAATGACGCGGCTGCCGGGGGGCGAGTCCTGCATTCGGCGCCTATGGACGCCGAATGCTGGACTCGGTAGCGCGCCCGCAAGGTAACCCCCTGGGAGAGCACTTCTCCTAGGGAGTTATCTGATGTGGGGAGGAGCCGCAAGAGCCACCAAGGGACCCCAGAAGACGAGGTTTCGGGGCCACTCTGTGCAAAACGAGCTGCACAGTGGAGGTAAGTATGATATGTTTGTTATTTTTATAATAAAAAACCCGAACCTTTAGTATCACTTTAATTTTTTGCAGTTTACCATTCCTTAGATGTGGTGGCTGCATTTGTTTTCTCTGTTCATACTTACATAGCTGTTTGAACATCAAGTTCAATCAATAGAAAAAAAAAACAATAAAACAAATAGAAAACCTCCATATACACAATCATATACCTACAGTTGATCCAGGGGAAGGCAATATCCCGCCAATAAAGCATGATCCAATTTGCTCTAGCATGAGAAAAAAATCCTTCCTGGTTCATTTCTTTTACCCACAATTATTTTACAGAGAAGCTTGGCTGGGATCACTTCCAGTGGAAATTCAGTGGATTTCCTTCCCTACTGCATTGTGCCCTGGATGCCATTAGCAAATCACTGACTGGAGGGGAGTGCTGCTTTTAATGCAGAAGTGTAGAAGCTAGAAAACACTCCACTGGCAAAAATTAACCTATTTCTGTATCTTTTTGCAGTTTCTATGTTTTTCTAGCAAAACAGCAGGAAATGAAAGGGTTGCTATAAGGGAAGAAAGACATCTTTGTAAATCTCATATATATATTTACTCCCAGCTGTTACACAAGTGCTTGGAATATGTGATTTCTTGTGCATTTTACACATATTACAGTTTGATTCTAGATGTTTTGCGATAACAGCTGGTGAATACTAATACTAATGACAACAATACAAAACTATTCCTTGGGAGTTCACACATGAACTAGTGTCAAGCAAATACAATCTATTGACATTGTTGCTCTCACTGTAGCTCTGTATGAAAGTTTGTTAGCTTTATCAGGGAGCCTGTGTGTTATATTAATGGGACAAATTGGGTGTTAATAATAAATCCGTTACCAGGATGAATAGTTTTTGAAAGCAGAGATTGCAAAACTTAAAATAAATCAGACCTATTAAGTCTCCCCTGTAAAGAAATTTTGTACAGGATAATACAGGGGCTTGTGTATTAAATAGGGATGGGCTTCGTGTTCGAGTCTAACCCATGTTCGAATCCAACATCGTCTGTTCGACCGTTCATCGGATTGCGAACGATATGGGCCGTTCGCGCCAAATTCGTGTGGCGCGTCACAGCCCATAATTCATTGCGACATCGCAGTGCATTGCTGGCTGATGATTGGCCAAGCATGCACTATGACACGCATGCTTGGCCAATCAAAGCGCCGTCTGAACAGAGAGCCGTAATTGGCCAAAGCCAAGGAGGCTTTGATCAATTATGGCTCAGGGGATTTAGTACACGCCCCACACTATATAAGGCCGCCTCCACGGCGGCCCTGTGTAGTGTGAGTTCCGGCGTTGAAAGAGATAGACAGAGAGACAGTGTCATTTGATTTAAGTTAGATAGATTAGGCAGGACAGTCATTAAGTTAGATAGATTAGGCAGGACAGTCAGTGAGTTAGCCGCACTTACAGTGTATTGTGTATATATATGCATCCCGGGTGTTGTATATATATATATATATATATATACACTGTCTTCAGTTTAGCTAGATCCGTTCCTGTTATCTTCCTACTGACAGGCAGGCTTGTCTTGTTACAGTATTTACAGCTACCTGAAGAAAATTGCTGGTGTTCTTTTGATCCTATTAGTACCACAGTCAGGCAGCTAGACTATTTACAGTTAGTGTAGTGCGTCCTCCTCACAGTGTTCAGCTAAAGCTACAAGTTAGTTTAGTGTGACCTCTGAACAGTGTTCAGCTAAAGCTACAAGTTAGGGTAGTGCATCCTCCTCACAGTGTTCAGCTAAAGCTACAAGTTAGTGTAGTGCGTCCTCCTCACAGTGTTCAGCTAAAGCTACAAGTTAGTGTAGTGAAACCTCTGCACAGTGTTCAGCTAAAGCTACAAGTTAGTGTAGTGCGTCCTCCTCACAGTGTTCAGCTAAAACTACAAGTTAGTGTAGTGCGACCTCTGCACAGTGTTCAGCTAAAGCTACAAGTTAGTGTAGTGCATCCTCCTCACAGTGTTCAGCTAAAACTACAAGTTAGTGTAGTGCGATCTCTGCACAGTGTTCAGCTAAAGCTACAAGTTAGTGTAGTGTGTCCTCCTCACAGTGTTCAGCTAAAACTACAAGTTAGTGTAGTGCGACCTCTGCACAGTGTTCAGCTAAAGCTACAAGTTAGTGTAGTGCGAGTTCTGCACAATGTTCAGCTAAAGCTACCTGTAGAAGGTTTGTGGTGTTTTCCTGATCCTATCACTACCGCAGGCAGCTAAATAAGCTACAAGTTAGTTTTTTGCGAGCTCTGCACAGTGTTCAGCTAAAGCTACCTGTAGAAGGTTGGTAGTGTTTTCCTGATCCTATCACTACCGCAGGCAGATAAATAAGCTACAAGTTATTTTTTTGCGAGCTCTGCACAGTGTTCAGCTAAAGCTACCTGTAGAAAGTTGGTGGTGTTTTCCTGATCCTATCACTACCGCAGGCAGCTAAATAAGCTACAAATTAGTTTTTTGCTAGCTCTGCACAGTGTTCACCTAAAGCTAACTGTAAAAGGTTGGTGGTGTTTTCCTGATCCTATCACTACCGCAGGCAGATAAATAAGCTACAAGTTCATTTTTTGCGAGCTCTGCACAGTGTTCAGCTAAAGCTACCTGTAGAAGGTTGGTGGTGTTTTCCTGACCCTATCACTACCACAGGCAGCTAATAATCTACAAGTTAGATTTTTGCGAGCTCTGCACAGTGTTCAGCTAAAGCTACCTGTAGAAGGTTGGTTGGGTTCTCATACTACAGGCAGGCGGTTGATTTTGCTAGCTGCAGTATCAGTATATATATATATATATATCCCAGCTTAGTGCAGCTACAGGCCATTAGTATGTCTGGAAGGCCAAGGAGAGGCAGGCAGTCACAAGCCAATAAAAGAGGGCAAGCAGGCTCTGTGTCTAGAGGCAACAGTGCTGGTCGTGGAGACGGTGCATCCTCATCAGCACGTGGCCGTGGGACACGCTTGGCCTTTTTTTCGTCAGCTGGCCATGTTGAGCCGCAACATGTGGAAGACTTGGTCAAGTGGATGACTAAGCCGTCCTCATCCGTCTCATCCTCTCTCACCCATGCTCAGGGTACTTTGTCTGGCAAAGCAGCTGCCAACGCGGCCTATTCCCTTGGCTCAATGGCATCAGTGACTCCTTCCCTAGCCCCACCATGTCCTCCTGAGGAGTCCCTCGAACTGTTTGACCACAGTGTTGGGTGCATGCTCCAGGAGGATGCCCAGCGTTTAGAAGGCTCTGATGATGATACTGAGCTAGATGAAGGCAGTAACGGACAGAGGGGGTGCCCAAGAAGGACAGCAATCTGGCAGTCATGCTCCCCCTGCTGCAGCAAACTGCCAGGTTTGCTCCAGTGATGAAGAGGGAGAGGATGATGAGGTCACTGACTCAACGTGGGTGCTGATAGGAGAGAGTAGGAGGAAGAGGAGGAGGCACATCATCAATGAGCAGGATGCCCTCCAGGGGCCAGCCTAAGGGCAGCACACTGACTGCATCACACCCCAAAGCTCCACATGTGCAGGGCGCTGCTGTCTCTGCGCGTTATTCTAAAAGTTCTTTGGTGTGGGCCTTTTTTGAGACGAGTGCATCAGATCGCACTGCTGCTATTTGAAACATATGTCTCAAGCGTATCTGGCGTGGCTAAAACATCTCCCGCTTGGGCACCACATGCTTGATCAGACATATGTTGACCTGCCATGCAGTTCGTTGGCAAGCGTATCTAAAAGACCCACACCAAAGAACAAAGAGGACCTCTCTTTGCTCCTCATCAGCTGAGATCTCCAACCCCACTATACCTTCAGTCCTCTCTGAGACCTGCACTGAGAGGAATGAAGGTGTAGAATTAGGTGTGTCACAGCCAAGTACTTGTGGGCAATCTGCTTTCGGTACACCGACGTCAGATTGTGCCAGGCAAATTTCCCTGCCCCAGCTGCTGCACCGCCGAAAGAAGTTTGCTCCCAGCCATCCACATGCCCAGCGGTTGAATGCTAGCTTGGCAAAATTGCTAGCACTTCAACTGCTGCCTTTTCAGTTGGTAGACTCTGCCCCCTTCCGTGAGTTTGTGGAATGTGCGGTTCCTCAGTGGCAGGTACCCAAACGCCACTTTTTCTCACAGAAGGCGATTCCGGCTCTCTACCGGCATGTGGAAGGCAATGTCCATGTCTCGCTGGACAGGGCGGTCAGCGGTAAGGTGCATATTACCGCTGACTCATGGTCCAGCAGGCATGGACAGGGACGTTACCTAAATTTCACGGTGCATTGGGTGACTCTGCAGGCAGCTGGGAAGGATACAGGACAAAGGTGCAGTAGTGTTGGAGGTTGTTCCGCCACCACGCCTCCAAAATGCCACTACTAATGATTGTGACACACCTCTCTCCTCCACCCCCTCCTCTTCTTCTTCCTCCATGGCCTCTTCCTGTGCTTTGTCCTCGGAACCAGTGGTGCTCCGTAGCCGTTCAAGGGGCTACGCAAGTATGCAGGCCAAAAGATGCCATGCGGTGCTTGAGCTGGTGTGCTTGGGGGACAGGAGCCACACTGGGGCAGAGGTTCTGTCAGCTTTGCAGGGGCAGGTTCAGAGGTGGTTGATGCCACGCCAACTTAAGGCAGGAATGGTGGTTTGTGACAATGGCACCAACCTCCTCTCTGCCCTCTGACAGGGACAAATGACCCATGTGCCCTGTTTGGCTCACTTGGTGGTGCAGCGGTTCTTGGGCAGGTACCCCGGCTTACAGGATGTCCTGAGGCAGGCCAGGAAAGTCTGTGTGCATTTCCACTGGTCATATAATGCCAGTGCTCGGCTGGCAGACCTCCAAAAGGAGTTTAACCTGCCCAAGAACCACCTAATCTGTGACATGCTCACCAGGTGGAACTCAACGTTGGCCATGCTGCAGCGGCTGCACATGCAGCAGAAGGCCATCAATGAGTACCTGTGCGACTATGGCACCAGGACAGGGTCAGGGGAGCTTGTTTTTTTTCCCCATGCCAGTGGGCCATGATCAGGGATGCATGCACTGTCCTGTCACCATTTGAGGAGGCCATGAGGATGGTGAGCAGTGACAGTGCATGCATCAGTGACACTGTCCCCCTTATCCACCTGTTGGAGCACACGCTGCGTGGAATAATGGACAGGGCACTTGAGGCAGAACAGAGGCAGGAAGAGGAGGACTTCCTTAGCTCTCAAGAACCCTTTATCCAGACAGTGTTCCTGCATGCCCGCCGATCACACAGGAAGAGGACAAGGAGGAGGAGGATTGTGTCAGTATGGAGGTGGAGCCTGGCACTCAGCATCAGCAGCAGTCTTTAAGGGATAAGTCCCAAGAAACACATGAACTTGTACGTGGCTGGTAGGAGGTGGCTGCGGACCATGTCATCCTTAGTGACCCAGAGGACTCTGGACCGAATGCCTCAGCAAACCTACACTGCATGGCCTCCCTGATCCTGCAAAGCCTGCGTAGGGATCCTCCTATTCGTGGAATCAAGGAGAAGGACCAATACTGGCTGGCAACCCTAGGTTGCGGACCTTATCTTGCCGTCGCAGAGGGAGCAGAGGATGAAAAATCTTCGGGAGGCCTTGCAGAAAGGTCTGTGCAACGCGTTCCAAGAGACTGGGAGGTTACAAACTCCTGTTTCTGGACAACGTGTTGCTGAGGCTTCGGTCAGTCAAAGAAGGAGCGGTGGAAAAGTTGGCCATCTGACAGATGCGTTCAGACAATTTTTTAGTCCGCAGCCCCAAGGTATGATCGGTTCCAGCAACCATCGCCAGCGTCTGTTTTACATGGTGCAGGAATACCTAGGGGCAAGATCTGACTTGGACACCTTTCCCACCGAAAATCCTCTGGGTTACTGGGTCTTGAGGATGGATCACTGGCCAGAGCTTGCACAGTATGCAATTGAGCTACTGGCCTGTCCTGCATCCAGCATTCTTTTGGAACGCACATTTAGTGCTGCTGGAGGCTTTGTAACCGATCACAGGGTGCGTCTGTCCACCGACTCGGTCGATCGACTGACCTTCATAAAAATGAATCAGTCTTGGATCACCACCAGCTACCAAGCACCTGATGCTGATGTAATGTAATAATTTTTTTTTAAATCTCAGATCCCTTCAAAGACTGCCTATGCTGATGCTGAGTGACTATTCTGAGTAATGATCCTCTTCCTCCTCAATGATCACGCTGATAGCTTGTAAGAACATTTTTGGTTCTGGGCGCTGCCACCAGTGCCTAAGGCCCAATTTTTCAGCCCCTGTTTAACAGGGGCGTGTAATTACAATTTTTGATGCAATACTTTGCAGCAGGGCTCGTTCCTGTGTTCCAACTAGAGTATCTGTGAGGGGTTGCAGTGTTGTGGCACCAGCACCAGTGGCTAAGGCCCAATTTTTCAGCCCCTGTTTAACAGGGGCTGAACCCCAAACCCCAAACCCCAAATTTAACAGGGGCGTGTAATTACAATTTGTGATGCAATACTTAGCAGCAGGGCTCGTTCCTGCGTTCCAACTAGAGTATCTGTGAGGGGATGCAGTGTTGTGGCACCAGCACCAGTGCCTAAGGCCCAGTTTTTCAGCCCCTGTTCAACAGGGGCATGTAATTACAATTCTTAATCTAATATTTCACAGCAGGGCCCGTTTCTGTGCCCACCAAGAGCAAGTGAGGACTAACAGTGTTGTGACACCACCACCAAAGGCCCAATTTTTCAGCCCCTGTTTAACAGGGGCGTGTAATTACAATACTTTGCAGCAGGTCTCGTTCCTGCGTTCCAACTAGAGTATCTGTGAGGGGATGCAGTGTTGTGGCACCAGCACCAGTGCCTAAGGCCCAATTTTTCAGCCCCTGTTCAACAGGGGCATGTAATTACAATTCTTGATCTAATATTTCACAGCAGGGCCCATTTCTGTGCCCACCAAGAGCGAGTGAGGACTTACAGTGTTGTGGCACCAGCACCACCACCACCACCACCACCAAAGGCCCCATTTTTCTGCCCCTGTTCAACAGGGTCATGTAATTACAATTCTTGATCTAATATTTCACAGCAGGGCCCTGTGAGGGCTTACAGTGTTGTGGCCACAACAACATCTAAGGCCCAAATTTCTGCTGAGTATATAGGGCAGGCCCCTACTTTCAAACATCCAACTTACAAACGACTCCTACTTGCAAACGGAAGGAGACAACAGGAAGTGGGATGAAATCTACCCCTAAGAAGGGAAATTCTCTCCTGTAAGAGTTAATATGGGAAAAACATTTCTCCTTTCCACTGATGCTTTATCAACAATCCTTGTTTCACAAAAAACCCCAAATTTTCAAAAAACATTTGTCATTGGGACAGAAAGTGAGGTGAAATCTTCTGAAGAGGAGCACAGACAGCAAAACAAATGTCATATGGGGTGATAAACACATTAAAAATGTACCAGTTCAAAATTACAAACAGATTCTACTTAACAACAAACCTACAGTCCCTGTCTTGTTTGCACCGCCTGTATACTGCTGTTCAGAGTACAGAGCATGTATATTGCTGTTTCCTTTTTTAATATGGGTGCGGAGTTCCCCTTGATATCCATACAAGACCCAAAGGGCCTGGTAATGGACTGGGGGGTACCCATGCCGTTTGTCTCACTGATTTTCATCCATATTGCCAGGACCTAACATTACATTAAAGCTGCAAGCAGTTTTAAATGACTTTTTTTCCTTTAAAAATGACATTTTGTGCAGGGACTGTTCTAAGCACGGGAAACATGCTCCACTTTACAGGCATACTATAGACAACCCCCAGGTATGATATTTACAGGAATATTTCACTTTTTTTATATACTTTAAGCATCATTAAAATCACTGCTCCCGAAAAAAACTGCCTTTTTTAAAAGTTTTTTTTGCATTGATACATGTCCCCTGGGGCAGGACCCGGGTCCCCAAACCCTTTTTAGGACAATACCATGCAAATTAGCCTTTAAAATGAGCACTTTTGATTTTGAACGTTCGAGTCCCATAGACGTCAATGGGGTTCTAAAGTTCGTGCGAATTTTCGGTCCATTTGCAGGTTCTGGTGCGAACCGAACCGGGGGGTGTTCGGCTCATCCCTAGTATTAAACTAAATTGAAATGTATCATGAGGAAGATGACAATCCTTTGGGTGAACGAGTAACATTTTATGCACTTAGGATATGAGGTTCACTGATATCATCCACCCTAGAGCAGCATCATTGCAAATATATATTTGGGGCATATTTTACTGTTTATGACAGATTCTGAGTTTTCTCAGTGCGGAGTCTGAACTCCAAACAGAAATGAAAAAAAAAAGGTTTCATGTAGAAGTCTATGTCTTTAAAAATAATGAAATGTATTTTATTTACAACTAACATAAATACTGTATATACTCGAGTATAAGCCGACCCGAATATAAGCCGAGGTACCTCATTTTACCACAAAAAACTGGGAAAACTTAGTGACTCAAGTATAAGCCTAGGGTGAGAAATGCAGCAGCTACTGGGTAAACAATGTCCATCTGCAGCATCACTGTGCCCATCTGCAGTCTCACTGTGCCCATTTGCAGCCTCGCTGTGCCCATCTGCAGCCTCACTGTGCCCATTTTACAGCCTCACTGTGCCCACCTATATCATCAGTGCCCATCTGCAGCCTGACTGTGCCCATCTGCAGCCTCATTGTGCCCATCTGCAGCCTCACTGTGCCCATTTGCAGCCTCACTGTGCCCATCTGCAGCCACACTGTGCCCATTTGCAGCCTCCCTGTGTCCATCTGTAGCCTCACTGTGCCCACCTGTATCATCAGTGCCCATCTGCAGCCTCACTGTGCCCATCTGCAGCCTCATTGTGCCCAACTGCAGCCTCACAGTGCCAATTTGCAGCCTCACTGTGCCCATATGCAGCTGTAGTTTGATAACCAAAACAACGGGTGTCTCCCGTTGTGTCATGCAGTCTACTGTTCGGCGGCCAACCATTGTAACAAAGCCCCGTCTCCTCCTCGTCTATGATAGACGGAACACTGATTCAGTTTCCCAGCATTGTATCAGTGTTCAGTGTTCCGTCTATCACGGACAAGGAGGAGGTGGGGCTTTGTTACAGTGGACGGCCTCTGAACAGTTAAGACTGCATGACACAGCGGGAGACACCTGCTGTTTTGGTTATTAAAGGTATAGCTGCAGATGTACACAGTGAGGCTACATCCTCACTCGAGACCCTCACTCGAGTATAAGCCGAGGGGCTTTTTCAGCATAAAAAATGTGCTGAAAAATTTGGCTTATACTCGAGCATGTATGGTAAATCTTAAATATTAAAGTCAGCCTTTGTTATCCCTTGCACAATACCAATGCTAGAAGCAATCAGGCTCCACTGTATGCACATATGAAAAAAGAAAACATGCTGACATGGAGCAAAGTGGATGACTTTGCTGCTGTTCTCTTATTATCCAATCAGCAGGTTGCGAGTAGAGGATTACACCAATGTATACATAAAGTGCATGTAAACCTTAATAATAAACGTATTTGCTTTCAGTCTTTTACATTTGAAATATTTTGTTATGTTATTTCACTTTGATAAGTGCAAAAAAAAAAAAAGAAATCTGAGATGTCCTGTGCACTGTACACACTTTGTGTGTTATCTCTTATACAAATGGGTTGGAGAGGTAACCAAAATAATGTAGTTGACAATGGCATATGACAAACTGATGTGGGCATATATAGATGGTCAAATTCATACAGCAATAGTAAAAATGTAGTAACAATTTCAAATTGTTACGGTTAGAAAATGTAGTAATAGGATGCCTTTTTTAAAATCAAGCATGAGGCTACATGGATCGGCGAGGGCTCCCAATGATTAGTGATTTGGTTGTTTCTTCTAGTGTGATGATGTTTCTTCTAGGTGTAGATAGCAGGTGTGGAGATAAAAGTTTATTGAGTATTGTGTGTAAAAAACATGGGTAGGAAAAATGATATAAATCAAAAAAGTGGACACAAAAACCGTAGGAGTAAAGGAATAGGTGGAGTTGGAGAAGAATGGAGCAGAAAAGAAGATGGAGAAAAGGTTGGAAAAAACTGTTTAGAAATAGAGAATAGGGAAAGAGAAAGGGAATGGGTTACAGGGGCTCAATTTCTCATATGATTAGATGGACAAGAATTATCAGGCCGTGAGAGTTGGTAATAGGGTATCCAGTAGAGCTGCACGATTCTGGCTAAAATGAGAGCCACAATTTTTTTGCTTAGAATAAAGATCACGATTCTCGCGGCGTAATATCATCTTTCAGATAAAAAAATTGGGCTAACTTTTCTAGCAAAAAATAAGTGTCAGAAAAGGGTTTAGTCTTTAAGTAGTTAAACTGACCTTATTTAAAGTGGAGTTCCACCCACTTTTACAACTCTTCAGCATCCCTCACTAAACTGTGCACTGTAAACAAATTGGATATTTAAAAAAAAAAATTCTCAGCACCTACTGTATATTTGCTGTATTCATTTTTCACTTCCTCCTCCCTGGCCGCGGCCCATCACATCATTTCCTGTTTGTAATGCCTTCTGGGAAGGGGGGGGACAACTTCCTCTGACACTGCCGTTGCTATGGAAACCTGACCTGAAACCTATTACACTGCTTGTGCTGCACTGAGCATGTGCGAGATCTCCAAGGATGAGATCCAGGAAGAAATACAGTCTGGCTTCAGATGCCCACACTTAAGATGGCCACGGCCTACTGTAAGTTTATAAAATAACAAACTACTGCTATAAACTAACAAAACAGACCTTAGTTTACAGACTAACTTTACTAGAATATATTAAGCTTGTGTATTATAGGGGTAATTTTATTTAAAAAGTATAATTTTGGCCGGAACACCATTTTAAGACAGAAGTTCATCCCTTTGATCTAAAAGAACTATATGTTGCAATGTTTCTCTTTAGCAATGTTGTGAGAAAATTGGCAGGCTGCCTGTTTTTTTTTTTTTGACAGCTGTCGGCTTGAGCAGAGAACTCTCTGCACTGAATCGAGGAAATGCTTTTTTAAGATTGGGAGGGGGGGTAGAATAGCGATCTCAATTCTTTAACAATTAATCATGCAGCTCTAGTATCCAGGGCTGCCAAATGTGAAGAAATTTAGTGTGGGTCTTACTGTGTTATCTCAAAGAAGCTACGTAAGCCTAGTACATGCTGCTAGTTTGTATTTGTTCAACCCGGCGGGCTGAACGAAAAAAACTGACAGCTCAGGTCGGAGCAGCTGTACTTACAATCCAATGTCAGTACAGTGATCTCTCCTGCTGTTCTGTTGTGTTCTAACAGGGGGATAGCCCCCCTGCCAGAACATTCCAGTCAGCACTCTCATTCATTGGCTGAGAGCGCTGATTGGGAGCCAGTCTGCTGACCTTTATCGGTCATGCCCCTTCAACAGAAGCCAGCTGAATGGGCTGGCTGCAGTACACACAGGCCAAATGTCGTCCGGTTTCTATTGAACCGGCCAATGCCATCTGACATTTGGCCCATGTGTACATGTCTTTAGGCTTCCCAGTTCTTGTCTTGGACTACTAATTATTTAACCTTTAAGTTGTAGGGATCTGGGAGTGGGAGTAGTTATGTTATTTAGCATAAAAGAGACTGGTGGGGCTGCTGACCACTCAGTCCACAACAAAAGCTTTTCAGCAGACAACAGAATTTAAGAGCTAAGTGCATTTCAGGCAGGCCAACAGGTATTTTACTGTATTTGCAGGATCTTTAAAGAGATAAAACATAGAGGGATGTATGATGTATTGCATCTATTTTTTTGGGGGGGAGGGGGTTCATGTTTTCTTTGACAAATGCTTTACCACCAAAAGTGGGGTCACCCTTCTGGCTCTGCTGTCTGGTAGTGGTGTATAAAAAATAAAGCTATTGGATGAAATTGCAAATCCTTTGGTAAATAAGACAGTTCATACAACAGTATTTTAACTGTGTATTTACCTATATGCCTGGCATTCAGATTTGACAAAAAGCAAGGCTAGCCCTCCCATAGATAAAAAAAGGAAGAGCTAAATCTTTCTTTTCTGCAAGCACAAGGTAGTTTTGGGTAATACATTTACCTTAGGCTTAATGTACACGGGACATTTTTACAACCTCTCCTGAACAATTTAACCACTTGCCGACTGCCTAACGCAGATATACTGCGGCAGAATGGCACGGGCAGGCAAAATCACGTACCTGGTACGTGATTTGCCTCCCGCGGGCGGGAGGCGCATCGCGCCCCCCCGGTGCCCGAAGCGGTCGGCATCGTTAGGGGAGCAATCCGTGCTGAGGGGGAGGCCACTCATTCGTGGCCACCCCCTCGCGATCGCTCCCAACGAATGACAATCTTCCTCTGCCTCTGTAATGTAAACAGCGGCAGAGGAAGTAATGTCATCTCTCCTCGTGTCGGTCTTTTCGTTCCGGCGCCGAGGAAAGAAGACATCCAAGTATGTGCACCAACACTACACTAACAGTAAAACACTCTAGGCACACATTTTACGCCTCGATCACCCCCTTCGATCACCCCCGATCACCTCCCTGCACCCCCTGTCACAGTGACATCAATAGCAGTTTTTTTTTTTCTGATTATTGCATTGGTGTCATTTTGTGACAGTTATAAGTGGTAGGGCAGTTAGTGTTAGGCCCCTTTAGGTCTAGGGTACCCCCCTAACCCCCCCTAATAAAGTTTTAACCTCTTGATCACCCCCCCGTCGCCAGTTTCACTAAGCAATCGTTTTTCCGATCGCTGTATTAGTGTCACTGGTGACGCTAGTTAGGGAGGTAAATATATAGGTTCACCGTCAGCGTTTTATAGCGTCAGGGACCCCCATATACTACCTAATAAAGGTTTTAACCCCCTGATTGCCCCCTAGTTAACCCTTTCACCAGTGATCTCCGTATAACTGTTACGGGTGACGCTGGTTAGTTAGTTTGTTTTTTATAGTTTCAGGGCATCCGCCGTTTATTACCTAATAAAGGTTTAACCCCCTGATCGCCCGGCGGTGAAATAAGTGAAGTTTTGGGGTCAGATGGGGTCTGCGTCGCCCCAGGCAGCGTCAGGTTAGTGCCAGTACCGCTAACACCCACGCACGCAGCATACACCTCCCTTAGTGGTATAGTATCTGAACGGATCAATATCTGATCCAATCAGATCTATACTAGCATCCCCAGCAGTTTAGGGTTCCCAAAAATGCAGTGTTAGCGGGATCAGCCCAGATACCTGCTAGCACCTGCGTTTAGCCCCTCCGCCCAGCCCAGCCCACCCAAGTGCAGTATCGATCAATCACTGTCACTACAAAACACTAAACACACATAACTGTAGCATTCGCAGAGTCAGGCCTGATCCCTGCGATCGCTAACAGTTTTTTGGTAGCGTTTTGATGCAGTCGCTAACAGTCAGGAGGTTTTTTTTACCTGTGAGTCTCACTAGTGTACCACTAAATTTAGAGCCCAAAATGGCAAATCGAAGGTACACTAGTGAAGAGGCCTACTCGTTTCTGAGCATGACAGATAGTGAAGAGGAAGTCACTCATCTGTCAGATTCAGGCTCAGATTACGATCCTGTAGAGGACAGCGGCTCCATGACAGATAGCTCTGACGATGGAGTTGTGGTCCCTGCTAAGGTCAGGCGTACCAGACCCAATCTTCTTCTTCTGTCGTTGATGTGCAAGAACCGCAGAGAACAACAGGAAGTGGGATGAAATCTACCCCTAAGAAGGGAAATTCTCTCCTGTAAGAGTTAATATGGGAAAAACATTTCTCCTTTCCACTGATGCTTTATCACCAATCCTTGTTTCACAAAAAAACCCAAATTTTCAAAAAACATTTGTCATTGGGACAGAAAGTGAGGTGAAATTTTCTGAAGAGGAGCACAGACAGCAAAACAAATGTCATATGGGGTGATAAACACATTAAAAATGTACCAGTTCAAAATTACAAACAGATTCTACTTAACAACAAACCTACAGTCCCTGTCTTGTTTGCACCGCCTGTATACTGCTGTTCAGAGTACAGAGCCTGTATATTGCTGTTTCCTTTTTTAATATGGGTGCGGAGTTCCCCTTGATATCCATACAAGACCCAAAGGGCCTGGTAATGGACTGGGGGGTACCAATGCCGTTTGTCTCACTGATTTTCATCCATATTGCCAGGACCTAACATTACATTAAAGCTGCAAGCAGTTTTAAATGACTTTTTTTCCTTTAAAAATGACATTTTGTGCAGGGACTGTTCTAAGCATGGGAAACATGCGCCACTTTACAGGCATACTATAGACAACCCCCAGGTATGATATTTAAAGGAATATTTCACTTTTTTTTTATACTTTAAGCATCATTAAAATCACTGTGAGTGAGTCTGAACTCCAACCAGAAATGAAAAAAAAAGGTTTCATGTAGAAGTCTATGTCTTTAAAAATAATTAAATGTATTTTATTTACAACTAACATAAATACTGTATATACTCGAGTATAAGCCGACCCGAATATAAGCCGAGGTACCTCATTTTACCACAAAAAACTGGGAAAACTTAGTGACTCAAGTATAAGCCTAGGGTGAGAAATGCAGCAGCTACTGGGTAAACAATGTCCATCTGCAGCATCACTGTGCCCATCTGCAGTCTCACTGTGCCCATTTGCAGCCTTGCTGTGCCCATCTGCAGCCTCACTGTGCCCATTTTACAGCCTCACTGTGCCCACCTATATCATCAGTGCCCATCTGCAGCCTGACTGTGCCCATCTGCAGCCTCATTGTGCCCATCTGCAGCCTCACTGTGCCCATTTGCAGCCTCACTGTGCCCATCTGCAGCCACACTGTGCCCATTTGCAGCCTCCCTGTGTCCATCTGTAGCCTCACTGTGCCCACCTGTATCATCAGTGCCCATCTGCAGCCTCACTGTGCCCATCTGCAGCCTCATTGTGCCCAACTGCAGCCTCACAGTGCCAATTTGCAGCCTCACTGTGCCCATATGCAGCTGTAGTTTGATAACCAAAACAACGGGTGTCTCCTGTTGTGTCATGCAGTCTACTGTTCGGCGGCCAACCATTGTAACAAAGCCCCGTCTCCTCCTCGTCTATGATAGACGGAACACTGATTCAGTTTCCCAGCATTGTATCAGTGTTCAGTGTTCCGTCTATTATGGACAAGGAGGAGGTGGGGCTTTGTTACAGTGGACAGCCTCTGAACAGTTAAGACTGCATGACACAGCGGGAGACACCTGCTGTTTTGGTTATTAAAGGTATAGCTGCAGATGTACACAGTGAGGCTACATCCTCACTCGAGACCCTCACTCGAGTATAAGCCGAGGGGCTTTTTCAGCATAAAAAATGTGCTGAAAAATTTGGCTTATACTCGAGCATGTATGGTAAATCTTAAATATTAAAGTCAGCCTTTGTTATCCCTTGCACAATACCAATGCTAGAAGCAATCAGGCTCCACTGTATGCACATATGAAAAAAGAAAACATGCTGACATGGAGCAAAGTGGATGACTTTGCTGCTGTTCTCTTATTATCCAATCAGCAGGTTGCGAGTAGAGGATTACACCAATGTATACATAAAGTGCATGTAAACCTTAATAATAAACGTATTTGCTTTCAGTCTTTTACATTTGAAATATTTTGTTATGTTATTTCACTTTGATAAGTGCAAAAAAAAAAAAGAAATCTGAGATGTCCCGTGCACTGTACACACTTTGTGTGTTATCTCTTACACAAATGGGTTGAAGAGGTAACCAAAATGATGTAGTTGACAATGGCATATGACAAACTGATGTGGGCATATATAGATGGTCAAATTCATACAGCAATAGTAAAAATGTAGTAACAATTTCAAATTGTTACGGTTAGAAAATGTAGTAATAGGATGCCTTTTTTAAAATCAAGCATGAGGCTACATGGATCGGCGAGGGCTCCCAATGAATAGTGATTTGGTTGTTTCTTCTAGTGTGATGATGTTTCTTCTAGGTGTAGATAGCAGGTGTGGAGATAAAAGTTTATTGAGTATTGTGTGTAAAAAACATGGGTAGGAAAAATGATATAAATCAAAAAAGTGGACACAAAAACCGTAGGAGTAAAGGAATAGGTGGAGTTGGAGAAGAATGGAGCAGAAAAGAAGATGGAGAAAAGGTAGGAAAATCTGTTTAGAAATAGAGAATAGGGAAAGAGAAAGGGAATGGTTTACAGGGGCTCAATTTCTCATATGATTAGATGGACAAGAATTATCAGGCCGTGAGAGTTGGTAATAGGGTATCCAGTAGTGCTGCACGATTCTGGCTAAAATGAGAGCCACAATTTTTTTGCTTAGAATAAAGATCACGATTCTCGCGGCGTAATATGATCTTTCAGATAAAAAAATTGGGCTAACTTTTCTAGCAAAAAATAAGTGTCAGAAAAGGGTTTAGTCTTTAAGTAGTTAAACTGACCTTATTTAAGACAGAAGTTCATCCCTTTGATCTAAAAGAACTATATGTTGCAATGTTTCTCTTTAGCAATGTTGTGAGAAAATTGGCAGGCTGCCTGTTTTTTTTTTTTTTGACAGCTGTCGGCTTGAGCAGAGAACTCTCTGCACTGAATCGAGGAAATGCTTTTTTAAGATTGGGAGGGGGGGTAGAATAGCGATCTCAATTCTTTAACAATTAATCATGCAGCTCTAGTATCCAGGGCTGCCAAATGTGAAGAAATTTAGTGTGGGTCTTACTGTGTTATCTCAAAGAAGCTACGTAAGCCTAGTACATGCTGCTAGTTTGTATTTGTTCAACCCGGCGGGCTGAACGAAAAAAACTGACAGCTCAGGTCGGAGCAGCTGTACTTACAATCCAATGTCAGTACAGTGATCTCTCCTGCTGTTCTGTTGTGTTCTGACAGGGGGATAGCCCCCCTGCCAGAACATTCCAGTCAGCACTCTCATTCATTGGCTGAGAGCGCTGATTGGGAGCCAGTCTGCTGACCTTTCTCGGTCATGCCCCTTCAACAGAAGCCGGCTGAATGGGCTGGCTGCAGTACACACAGGCCAAATGTCGTCCGGTTTCTATTGAACCGGCCAATGCCATCTGACATTTGGCCCATGTGTACATGTCTTTAGGCTTCCCAGTTCTTGTCTTGGACTACTAATTATTTAACCTTTAAGTTGTAGGGATCTGGGAGTGGGAGTAGTTATGTGATTTAGCATAAAAGAGACTGGTGGGGCTGCTGACCACTCAGTCCACAACAAAAGCTTTTCAGCAGACAACAGAATTTAAGAGCTAAATGCATTTCAGGCAGGCCAACAGGTATTTTACTGTATTTGCAGGATCTTTAAAGAGATAAAACATAGAGGGATGTATGATGTATTGCATCTATTTTTTTGGGGGGGAGGGGGTTCATGTTTGCTTTGACAAATGCTTTACCACCAAAAGTGGGGTCACCCTTCTGGCTCTGCTGTCTGGTAGTGGTGTATAAAAAATAAAGCTATTGGATGAAATTGCAAATCCTTTGGTAAATAAGACAGTTCATACAACAGTATTTTAACTGTGTATTTACCTATATGCCTGGCATTCAGATTTGACAAAAAGCAAGGCTAGCCCTCCCATAGATAAAAAAGGAAGAGCTAAATCTTTCTTTTCTGCAAGCACAAGGTAGTTTTGGGTAATACATTTACCTTAGGCTTAATGTACACGGGACGTTTTTACAACCTCTCCTGAACAATTTAACCACTTGCCGACTGCCTAACGCAGATATACTGAGGCAGAATGGCACGGGCAGGCAAAATCACATACCTGGTACGTGATTTGCCTCCCGCGGGCGGGAGGCGCATCGCGCCCCCCCGGTGCCCGAGGCGGTCGGCATCGTTAGGGGAGCAATCCGTGCTGAGGGGGAGGCCACTCATTCGTGGCCACCCCCTCGCGATCGCTCCCAACGAATGACAATCTTCCTCTGCCTCTGTAATGTAAACAGCGGCAGAGGAAGTAATGTCATCTCTCCTCGTGTCGGTCTTTTCGTTCCGGCGCCGAGGAAAGAAGACATCCAAGTATGTGCATCAACACTACACTAACAGTAAAACACTCTAGGCACACATTTTACGCCTCGATCACCCCCTTCGATCACCCCGATCACCTCCCTGCACCCCCTGTCACAGTGACATCAATAGCAGTTTTTTTTTTTCTGATTATTGCATTGGTGTCATTTTGTGACAGTTATAAGTGGTAGGGCAGTTAGTGTTAGACCCCTTTAGGTCTAGGGTACCCCCCTAACCCCCCCCTAATAAAGTTTTAACCTCTTGATCACCCCCCGTCGCCAGTGTCACTAAGCGATCGTTTTTCCGATCGCTGTATTAGTGTCACTGGTGACGCTAGTTAGGGAGGTAAATATATAGGTTCACCGTCAGCGTTTTATAGCGTCAGGGACCCCCATATACTACCTAATAAAGGTTTTAACCCCCTGATTGCCTTCTAGTTAACCCTTTCACCAGTGATCTCCGTATAACTGTTACGGGTGACGCTGGTTAGTTAGTTTGTTTTTCATAGTTTCAGGGCATCCGCCGTTTATTACCTAATAAAGGTTTAACCCCCTGATCGCCCGGCGGTGAAATAAATGAAGTTTTAGGGTCAGATGGGGTCTGCGTCGCCCCAGGCAGCGTCAGGTTAGTGCCAGTACCGCTAACACCCACGCATGCAGCATACACCTCCCTTAGTGGTATAGTATCTGAACGGATCAATATCTGATCCAATAAGATCTATACTAGCATCCCCAGCAGTTTAGGGTTCCCAAAAATGCAGTGTTAGCGGGATCAGCCCAGATACCTGCTAGCACCTGCGTTTAGCCCCTCCGCCCAGCCCAGCCCACCCAAGTGCAGTATCGATCAATCACTGTCACTTACAAAACACTAAACACACATAACTGTAGCATTCGCAGAGTCAGGCCTGATCCCTGCGATCGCTAACAGTTTTTTTGGTAGCGTTTTGATGCAGTCGCTAACAGTCAGGAGGTTTTTTTTACCTGTGAGTCTCACTAGTGTACCACTAAATTTAGAGCCCAAAATGGCAAATCGAAGGTACACTAGTGAAGAGGCCTACTCGTTTCTGAGCATGACAGATAGTGAAGAGGAAGTCACTCATCTGTCAGATTCAGGCTCAGATTACGATCCTGTAGAGGACAGCGGCTCCATGACAGATAGCTCTGACGATGGAGTTGTGGTCCCTGCTAAGGTCAGGCGTACCAGACCCAATCTTCTTCTTCTGTCGTTGATGTGCAAGAACCGCAGGTCCCCCATATGGAGCAGAGCAGTACTAGCGCTTCTATTCCTTCTGGTGAACTGGCAAGCACCAGCGGCCTAGTACACCCTGGTCGTAGTCAATCCAGCACCACAATAAGACGTGGTGACGAGTCCCATAAGTGCAGTTCAAGCTGGTTAGGTGGCAAGCACAAGTAGTGTCCCGCTGCCACCAAGAAGACGAACACAGACCCCTCGTGCCCATAGTGCCCTTCCTGCTGCATTCGCCAATCCTAATTGGGAACCCACCACTTCTGCAGCACCCGTACTTCCCCCATTCACTGGCCAACCCGGCATTCAGGTGGAAACAGTTGATTTTACATTACTTAATTTTTATTCGCTGTTTTTCACCAAAGATCCCTATAGATCTATTGTGGACCAAAGCAATTTGTACGCTGGTCAACACATCGCCACTATTCCCCAGTCCTCCCTTGCCAGAGATTGGAGACCAATTACGGTTTCTGAATTTAAGCTCTGTCTGGGCCTTTCCCTCAACATGGGCATAACTAAAAAGAGTGAATTGCAGTCATATTGGTCCACTGACCCAATTCACCATATGCCCTTGTTCTCTGCCTCCATGACCAGGGCACGATATGAGCAGATCTTGTGGTTAATGCACTTCAATGATAATGAACTCTGTCATCCTTGTGGAGACCCTGGATACAATCAGCTCTACAAAATTCGGCCCCTCGTAAACCACTTCAAACAACGATTTGCAGACTTGTTTACTCCCCATCAAGTTGTCTGCGTTGTGACAGGGCCACAGGCTATACACATAGTTTTATGGTTTACCAGGGAAAAGATAGCCACGTAGAGCCGACAAACTGCCCTACATGGGAAGCGCTGGCAAGATTGTGTGGGACTTGGTGTCACCCTTATTCGGAAAGGGGTACCACTTATATGTGGACAATTATTACACGAGTGTGCCACTTTTTAGTCACTTGTTTGATCAGCAGAATGGAGCATGTAGCACCGTGTGACCTAATCGCCGGGGCTTTCCCCAGCGGCTTGTAGATTCCCGTCTTAGGCTGGGGGAGAGAGCCTGCTTCAAGTGTAATAACTTTCTCGCTATGAAGTGGAGGGATAATAAGAATGTTTTCGTTCTTACCTCCCTTCATGCAGACACGACGGTCCAAATTACTATGGCAACTGGTGTTGTGGAGAAACCCCTCTGTGTCCACGAATATACCAAAATATGGGAGGGGCGGACCTCAATGACCAGTTGTTGGCGCTGTACCTAGTTGCCTGTAAGGCCAGACGCTGGTATAAAAAAGTGTCTGTATACTTATTTTAATTGGCTTTGCTGAACGATCATGTGCTATACAGAGCTTCAGGACGGACTGGATCCTTCCTTAAATTCCAGGAAGAGATCGTCAGAGCCCTTCTGTTTCAAGACGGTGCTCCACCTCACCTTCCCCAACCAAATGCAGTAAGCCGGCTGCATGAGAGACATTTTCTTTATGTCCTCCCGAGTACCCCTACCCAATGAGCCCCCCAAAAAAGATGTCATGTCTGCAGCAAGCGCGGATATAGGTGTGACACCCGCTATTATTGTCCCTCATGTCCTGACAATCCTGGTCTTTGCATTGGTGAATGTTTTGAACGCTACTATACACTAGTTGAGTATTAGCGTAGGGTACAGCACACTTTCACAGGGTCTCCCAAGATGCCTTCGCATTTTGAGAGACCCGAACCTGGAACCGGTTACAGTTACAAAAGTTACAGTTACAAAAAAAGTGTAAAAAAAAAAGGAAAAGAAAAAAAAACACAAAAAAATATATAAAATAAAAAAAACAAAAATAGTTGTCATTTTATTGTTCTCTCTCTATTCTCTCTCTATTGTTCTGCTCTTTTTTACTGTATTCTATTCTGCAATGTTTTATTGTTATTATGTTTTATCATGTTTGCTTTATAGGTATGCAATTTTTTTATACTTTACTGTTTACTGTATTTTATTGTTAACCATTTTTTGTTTTCAGGTACGCCATTCAGCTGCAGAGCGGATTTATTTATCTTAACAGCAATAGCGTTTGCTCCCACGATACATAAAGCCGTGACTCCAGTGCTGTCGGAGGTGATTTCACCACCACAGTTAAAAAAAGAGCATATATGCCGAAGTATGGGGCAGCAGGGGCGGAGGAGCGATTTGCTCCTACCTTTTGCGAGTGGATGCCACCATGCTTTGGTATATATAAACGGTGCATGTATGCCCATCATTAGAAGTGGGTGGATGAAGGGAGGTATTCTAATGGTGGGCATACCCACCAATCAATCTCTTTTTTTCGTTAAGCCCACAGGCTGCATGAAAAAAAAATTTACAATATATGCCCAACAAGGACCAGCAACGTACTGGTATGTTCCTGGACTTTGAATGGTTATACCAGAATGATGCCTGCAGGTTTAGGTATCATCTTGGTATCATTCTTTTCAGCCAGCGGTCGGCTTTCATGTAAAAGCAATCCTAGTGGCTAATTAGCCTCTAGACTGCTTTTACAAGCAGTGGGAGGGAATGCCCCGTACGTGGCTAGGCTCCCAAAATGTCCCACACATGTGGTATCCCCATACTCAGGAGAAGCAGCTAAATGTATTTTGGGGCGCAATTATCATTATTCAATCACATGGGACAAAAAAAATTAATATTTAATGGGCTCAACATGCCTCTCAGCAATTTCCTTGGGGTGTCTACTTTCCAAAATGGGGTCATTTGGGGAGGTTTTGTACTGCCCTGCCATTTTAGCACCTCAAGAAATGACATAGGCAGTCATAAACTAAAAGCTGTGTAAATTCCAGAAAATGTACCCTAGTTTGTAGACGCTATAACTTTTGCGCAAACCAATAAATATACGGTTATTGACAGTTTTTTTTACCAAAAACACGTCGCCAAATAAATTTTGGCCTAAATGTATGACTAAAATTGAGTTTATTGGATTTTTTTTATAACAAAAAGTAGAAAATATCATTTTTTTTTAAAAAAAATTGTTCTTCTTCCGTTTATAGCGCAAAAAAATAAAAAATGCAGAGGTGATCAAATACCATCAAAAGAAAGCTCTATTTGTGGGGAAAAAAAGGACACAAATTTCGTTTGAGTACAGCATTGCATGACAGCGCAATTAGCAGTTAAAGCGACGCAATGCCAAATTGTAAAAAGTGCTCTGGTCAGGAAGGGGGTAAATACTTCCGGGGCTGAAGTGGTTAACTTGACAGATAGTAACCGACATTTAGGAAAGTCTGTTTTGCCGCATTTAACCGTGTTTGCATTTACAAGTGTTTTCAAATAGTCAAAAATTAAAACCGCCTGTAAATGAAACATGGCTAAACATGAGCTACCACGTTTACACGCGTTTACAAGTTGTTACAGGGATTTTGCGTTTCAAATGCCTCTGAACATCCGTCCTGAACGCATTTTTTTGCTTTCCAAAAAATGCTTCTAAACTCAACTGCCTAGAAATGACTATAAATGACCCTGTGTACATGTACTGATAAGATAACATTGAGGAGAGTTCAGGGCAGCTGAAAAAAAAACGCCCAACTGCTCCTAAACGCCCGTTTATCAGCAGCATTGTACATGGGCCTCATGCACACGGGGCGTTAGAAAAAACAAGCTGCAAAGCCACTACCAACGCGCTTTTAGTAGCTTTTTGCATTGGCGTTAAGACGCTGGAGCTGCTTAAATAAAAAATTACTTTTCAAAACTTGTGTAGTGTTTTCATTCTTGACACTTTTTTTTTACAATGTACCCCATACTCATTCACTTAGGGTGGGGGGCCGGGATCTGGGGTCCTCCTTGTTAAAGGGGGCTTCCAGATTCTGATAAGTCCCCACTCACAGACCCTGACACCCCTGGCCATGGTTGTTGAGAAGGTGCCATGGGGTGGGGGGGCACAGGCACCCACCTCCCCATGTTGAGGGCATGTGGCTTGGTATGGTTCAGGAGGGGGGGCGCTCGCTCATCCCCCCACCTTTCCTGACCTGCTGGGCTGCATGCTCAGATAAGGGTCTGGTATGGATTTTGGGGGACCCCACGCCTTTTTTTGGACGTGGTGTTTCCCCTTAAAATCCATACCAAACTGAAGGGTATCGGCACCCTATGCCAGTTTTTTTTTATTTTGGAAAGGGGTTCCCCTTCAAGATCCTCAGAACACAAGCTGCTCCGCAAGTCGAATCATCATGACTCGACTTCTGGTGCAACTTCTACTCAAATTAATAGGCTCCCATAGGGAACCATTGATTTTGAATAGAGGCATGAGAAATGCTTGATGAGGCTTAATGCCGCAGTGTCCAGCGTTAGGCCGTGTTTAGCAGCTTTTACCAGCATCAGGTGTTTTTACAGCTCTAACGCCGGTCATCAGAATGTGCTGGTTGTGGGGTTTTTTTGGAGCTTAAAAACGCCTTTGCCACTTACAGCTCCTAAAAGCCTGTGTGTGCATGAGGCCATAGAATAACATGGAGAGGCGTTTTTAAGCTGCAAAAAAACCCGCCTGACGCTCCTAAAAGCAGCTGTAAAAACACCCCGTGTGCATCAGGGGCGGATCCAGAGTCTAGTCTCGGGAGGGGCACTGCCAGAAAATATTTTTTTTTGCGGCAATTTATCGGGGAAATGGCTGATGTTAGCACTTCAATCATCCTGGCATCATGGTTGTTATGGTGTCAGGATGATTGAAGTGCATTATTTCTATTATTACATTGTTATATAAAATGAAATGGTTCACCATAATGCAGAATCAGTGGGAGCCCCGAGTGTGTCACTTGCCACTGTCGCCTGTCACCAGATGCGGATTGTCACTTGCCACGTCGCCTGCCACACATTGCGGATTTTCACTTGCCACGCCTTGCAGATTGTCACTTGCCACACCTTGCGGATTGTCACTTGCCACACCTTGCGGATTGTCACTTGCCACACCTTGCGGATTGTCACTTGCCACACCTTGCGGATTGTCACTTGCCACACCTTGCGGATTGTCACTTGCCAGGTCACCTTTCACACTGGGGAGGCAGTAAATGCCTGAAAACTGCCTCAGTGGTGTGAAAGGGGTCTGAGAGAACTAACGAGTCTCTGAGGTGTTTTCAGTCAAGCAACAGCCATATGAAGGTACAAATCAGCACACATTTCATATTTTCACTTGAATGGTGCTTATACCCTTCTATATAGCAGCTCACAGACAGAGTTCAGTCACAGCCCCATTTTTCCCCCACCAAGCCCTGACAGCACGACCGCTCTCCTCTCTCGTTCACAGACATGCACTCCTTCCAGCATGCGGGCGCGCAAACTCCATCCCAGGCCCTGCGTGTCCCCGCCCCTCCCCTCACACACTGCTCAGATAGAAGAGGGGGTGGTTGCTGCGCCCGGAGCCTGCGGGTGAGAGGTCAAGTGACTGGGGAAGAGGGCAGAGGGGACCCAGGAATTACTCACTGCTTTGCGCTGTGTGGTGGGTGTTATGGCTCCAGTGTTTGCACACATAACATGCTTCTATTGGAGTCTCACTCGCCATCACGTCGACTCTGAGTCTGACGTGACGGACTCACTGACGTCACTCGTTGCCAGACGCCAGGCGGCCCAGGCGCTAGCAACGAGAGTGGGGTTGCCATGCCAGCGGCGCAGCTCCACCCACCTCCAGGCTCATTCTGGTCCTGGCGTCGCGTAATTAAATTAGAGTCTCTCTCTCTCTGTGCCGCTGATCGGCTGATGAGTGAGAGAGGCTTGGGCAGTGCAGCACTGCAGCCTGCAAGTGACTTTGACCAGGCTTGTGACAATCATGTCAGTTTGATATTTTCAGGGGGGCAATTGCCCTGTTGTCCCCCCTCTGGATCCGCCCCAGGCCTAAGGTTTGAAAAACAGAAAACTATTGTACATTCCTTTTTTTCTACTAAACAGACTAAACATTACCACAGGAGATTGCTTGTCAAAATTGGTCCAAGGCAGTTCAATGTCACTATCTAGTACAAACTAGTCTGCATTTTAATATATGGGTCAGCCAGCGAAAAAAAAAAATTGAAAGATTGCTAATGTGTTTGAGTATACATAGCATAATATTTTTAACCGCTTCAGTCCCGGAAGATTTTAACACTTCCTGCCCAGAGCACTTTTTGCGATACGGCACTGCGTCGCTTTAACTGACAATTGTGCTGTCGTGCTACGTTGCACCCAAACAAAATTGACGTCCTTTTTTCCCCACAAATAGAGCTTTCTTTTGGTGGTATTTGATCACCTCTGCGGTTTTTATTTTTTGAGCTATAAACAAAAAAATAGCGACAATTTTGAAAAAAACACAGTATTTTTTACTTTTTGCTATAATAAATATTCCCCAAAAATATAGGAAAAGTTTTTTTTTCCTCAGTTTAGGCCGATATGTATTCTTCTACATATTTTGGATAAAAAAATCGCAATAATCATATATTGATTGGTTTGCGCAAAGGTATAGCGTCTACAAAATAGGGGATAGTTTTATGGCATTTTTATTATTAACTTTTTTTTATTAGTAATGGTGGTGATCTGCGATTTTTATCGGGACTGCGAGATTATGGCGGACACATCAGACACTTTTGACACTATTTTGGGACAATTGTCATTTATACAGCAATCAGTGCTATAAAAATGCACTGATTACTGTGTAAATGACACTGGCAGTAAAGGGGTTAAACCCTAGGGGGCGATGAAGGGGTTAAGTGTGTCCTAGGGAGTGATTCTAACTGTGGGGGGTGGGCTACTAGTCACATGACAGCAATCACTGCTCTAGATGACAGGGAGCAGTGATCTCTGTCATGACTGAATCCAGAATGGGGAAATGCCTTGTTTACATCCTCTTCCACGTTCTAAGGCTCCGTGACACGATCGTAGGGAGACTGGCGGACATCGAGTCCGCCGGTCCCGCGGGCATGGTCACGCTGTGCCACGCCTCTTAAAGGGGACATACCGGTACGCCCATTTGCCCACCGCTGCCATTGTGCCGACGTATATTGGCGTGCAACGGTCGGCAAGTTGTTAAAGAACTGTTCCCTTTAAGACGACATCATTATATGTTCCAAGCAGAATGAAAAAGAGAAAAAAGCTCACCAGCAATAATTTTGTTTTTTTTATATTTTTTAAACAACTTTAAACAGCACGGCTTGAAGGAATATACATTTAAAAATCAATTTTTATTTAAAGAAAACACTCAGTGCTAAGGTGTATATTGGAGTACTAAAGCAATTACTCAGCCACCACAGTTGTCTGAAATTTAATTGCAATGAAACATTATTTGTAGTTTTCATTCCTTTCATAAGCCGCAAGATTCAGCTAAAATTGATTACTTCAGAAACAACATTAAGCTCCTCAGCACGACTTGGTTGCATTATTTTCCTTTTCTTGCTGTTCTAATTGTGAAAAATGTGTTACTGAAAACATATTTCAAAAAATTACATTCACCCATGTTTACTTTAAAAAGAAAACTTGATAACAACCTTGTGTTATTAACAAATCAATTCATATATACTAGATTTATTTTTAAAAAATGCTGATCAATAGAATATCTTATATAACCCTATTGGAATTTTAAGAGAAAAAACTATTAACCATTCTGTCAAAATACATACTTCTGTCAATATTTCATGCTTTTAACCAATTCAAATGTATCTTTATTTTTTTCCATTATTGAGGCTTCTCCCTTTATGATGTCAGTCTGAATAACCAGGCTTTCATCATTCCTATATGAGTGTACATTTTTCTCTTTGTTTTTTTTTTGTTTTTTTTTTTAACTCAATGGGCAAGATTCCTCTTCTGAACAAACATAGTGGAAATTATCAGCATGACACAATGGCAAGGTCACATAAGGACTCAAAGCTTCGGCTAGGTGTCAAAGCTTCTGATTTGCCTTTGTATTCTCTGCTTTCTATAGCATTCTTGATGTAAGGAAAATGCACCAATAACAGAGGAAAATACATGTCAATTGGCCCATTCGACAGGAGTACAGACTAGGGACGTGCAGTGAGGTCAGTGGCTGGTGAGGCACTGGCTAGTATCAGAGCCAGATACACACAGGTTACATACGCCACGATCGTTAGAGCAAGAGCAATAATTCTAGCACTAGACCTCCTCTGTAACTCTAAACATGAAACCTGTAAAAAAAATTTAAAGCGTTGCCTATGGAGATTTTTAAGTACTGAAGTTTGGCGCCATTCCACAAGTGGGCGCCATTTTAAAGCATGACATGTTAGGTATCTATTTACTTGGCGTTACATCATCTTTCATAGTATACAAAAAAAATCGGGCTAACTTTAGTGGGTTTTTATTTTATTCATGAAACAGTTTTTTTTTAAAAAAAACGCTTTTTAAAAAAAAAGCTGCGCAAATACTGCGTAACATAAAAAGTTGCAATGACCACCATTTTATTCCCTAGGGTGTCTACTGAAACAATATATATAATGTTTGGGAGTTCTGAGTAATTTTCTAGCAAAAAAAGGATGATTTTTGCATGTAAGAGAGAAGTGTCAGAATTGGTCTGGATGGCAAGTAATATACAATTAATTATTATATATTGTTTTTAAAGTAATTTACTATATTTTCAAAAACTATACTCAAGCAGGTGGCTTAGCAGACAACTTACTGAAGTTTGAATTTCACAATAAATAGATAAATAATAAATTATTATGTTATAACATATGGCATAATAATACAGTTGTGTGAAAAAGTATTTGCCTGATATATAGATATATATATATATATCTATATATCTAGATAGATATATATCTATATATCTAGATAGATATATATCTATCTAGATATATATATATATATATATTTATTTGCATATTTCTCACACTTAAATGATTCAGATCATTAAACAAATTTTAATATTACACAAAGATAACCCGAGTAAATCCAAGATGCAGTTTTTAAATTATTATATAATTTATTAAGGGGAAAAGACTAAAGTAATTTTCCCCTCCCATGCTGAATCATTAATGAACTGTGATTAACCACAATTTTTTGGAAAGCTGAGTTAAATTGAATTTCCCATACCTAGGCCTGATTACTACCAGACCTGTCGAGTCAAGAAATCCCATAAATAGAAGCTGCCTGACAAAGTGAAGCATGCTAACAGATCACATATCATGCCACAATCTAAAAAAATTCAAAAACAGATTAGAAACAAAGTAATGTACGTGTATCGATCTAGGAGGGGTTTCAAAGCCATTTCTAAGGCTTTGGAACTCCAGTGAACCACGGGGAGAGCCATGGAGATAATGACAAATGGAGATAATTTGGAACAGTGGTGAACCTTCCGAGGGAATGGCTGGCCTGCAAAAATTACTCCAAGAGCATGACGATGACTCATCCAGGAGATCATAAAAGAACCCAGCACAACATCTAAAGAACTGCAGGCCTCATTTGTCTCAGGTAAGATCAGTGTTCATGATTCAACAATAAGAAAGAGATTGGGCAAAAATGGCATCCATTGGAGAGTTCCAAGGCCAAAGCCACTGCTGACCAAAAGGAACACAAAGGCTCATCTCACATTTACCAAAAAACATCTAGATTATCCCCAAGACTTTTAGGCAAATATTCTGTGGACAGATGAGACAAAAATTTAACTTTTTGGAAAGTGTGCATCCCGTTACATCTGGCAAAAAACTAATACAGCATTTTATAACAAGAACATCATACCAACAGTCAGACATGGTGGTGGTAGCGTGATGGACCTGGACGACTTACAATAATTAATGGAACCATGAATTCTGAGCTTTACCAGAAAATCCTAAAGAAGAATGTCGGGCCATCAGTTCGTGACCTCAAGCTCATGTGCATTTGGGTTATGCAGCAGGACAATGATCCGAAACACAACAGCAAGACCACCTCCAAATGGATCAAACAAAGCAAAATTTAAGTTTTAGAGTGGCCTAGTCAAAGCCCAGACTTAAATCCAATTGAGATGCTGTATCATGACCTTACACATGCTGTTCATGCTGCAAAATCCTCCAATGTGGATGATTTAAAACAATTCTGCAAAGAAGAGTGGGCCAAAATTGCTCCACAGAAATGTGAAAGACTCATTGCCAGTTATCACAAATGCTTGATTGCAGTTGTTGCAGCCAAGGGTGGCACAAACAGTTATTAGGTTTAGAGGGAAATTACTTTTTCAAATAAAGCCAGGCAGGTTTGGACAGCTTTTTTGCCTTAATAAATGAAACCATCATTTAAAAACTGCATTTTGTATTTACTCGAGTTATCTTTTGTGTAATAATAAAATTTGTTTGATGATCTGAGTCATTTAAGTGTGAGAAATATGCAAAAAAATAAAAATCGAAAAGGGGGCAAATGCTTTTTCACACAACTGTATATGATTTAGCTTAAAACAGTACCTTTCAGCAGCAGCAGATTCTCATTCTCCCTCTTAACTGTGTGAGAAAAACATGGGATTATGGGTAAATCTTATACCCATAAACCCATGTTTTTTCCTTGTAGTTAAGAGGGCTGGGCTGGAAGGGGGTATGTGTCTTTTAGACACATGCCACCTTCTATGACACTGCAGTGAGAGGACAGCCTCCACTGCAGCAATTTTTTTGGACAGCTGGGGCCAATGGTACTTTACCATTGGTCCAAGGCTTCAAGCTGTCTATTAAACTCAGTGCTGTGCTTCTGACAAGAAGTGAGAGGCACTGTGAGCTCATCCTCTCAATCTGCTGCAAACAGAGTGTGCCAGCTTGTATTTAAACTGGCCACTCTGTATGTAGCTCTGCCTCATCTGCCCCCCCCCCCCCGACTGCACATCCCTGGTACAGACCGCTCAAGATAACCACGAATTCCATTAATTTGGTTGATACAAGCATAAAACACACACATGGTGGTTTTCTACATTTTTATGTATTTTTCATGGTGAAGACTAACAATTTTTTAAAATATTTTCTTTTTAGTCAATTAAAAGTGATATATTGCATTTTCATTGGCAGCCAGTGGAGCTCTAGGGTCTTCTACAGATTTTTTACCTGTCTCTGTTAAGAGTTTAGAGTCTGTTAAGCTCTGTTACAGAACAATGCAAAGAATGCAGCCTCACTCCATCATGCAGTCCTTAAAAATACACATAATACAGAGGAGGAGATTTACTAAATCTGGTGCAGCTGTGCATGTTAGCTAATCAGCTTCTAATTTCAGCTTGTTCAGTAAAGCTTTGACAATAAAACCTGAAAGCTGATTGGTGAAAGGAATTATACACCTTGACGACCACCTTGGTTTATGCAGGTAGACCACCGGGACCCTCGGATCCGTGAGAGACCACATGAGACATGGGAAACAAGCTGGAGTGTGTTCATAAGATCTCTGTCTTTATTGAATATAACAGTAGTATATATAGAATGTAAAAATACATGTCTAAGGGTTATTCAAACTTTACACTCAGTACTTGCGTATTAAGAGTTAGGCTGCTTGTCTAGATAACAAGAAATAGCTGATGACCTGTTGACACTGATTTAGCTTAACCACAATATCTCATAGGGTGTGGTTCTATGTAAACTGCTAGTCCAACTGATCATGGCAAAACTTACACACACAAAAAGTTAATTTATACTTTATGCAAAATGGAGGGGAATCTAAGATGGAGTCAGTTGTTTATACATTCTATTACAATCCCCTCTTAAGTCATGAACATGACTTACTTTCTCTCCACGTTAACATATTTAGCTTTCTTATAGTACATGCTAAGGTAAGCTTTATTAGCAGCAGCGGGGTCAGGGGTTCGGGTAGCTCTAGCAGTGATACACATTCCAAGTTTGAAACATGCATATACCTACTGCATGTAGAGGGGTTAGTCTGTGTCTCACTCCCTAAATTAAAACACCAGTCAGGGGAATGACTTCTACCCATTGTTTGAAAAGTAACAATGTTGCTTACATATAAACTTGATATGTTGGTTAAAAAACGGGAGGAGTTCCATTTATAAAAGGGATGATATTTAAAGGTCCAGCCATAAGGGGAATATGGGCTGTACTTGGATGCAGTTTACTACATAGCCAACATTTCTCATACCCTGATTTCTGGGCATAATTATATTTGAATTTCAGTAGCAACATTTTGTCTGTAAAACTGTAAAAAGTTTTAACTCCTTTATTATCTGATTATGTATCTCTCTTGTGTCTGGTATGTGTATCATCGATAGTGCTATTGGGTGACCCACATGTGCCTTTAAGGGCTCCCAAGTCCTCAGGATGATAAAAACAGTTAGTTATGATCCATGTAGGTAGGAACACTATCAGAGAGATTAGGAACAGGAGGAAAAATGCCTTTTCAGAAGTCTGTGGTGCAATAAGCGATGTCATCTTGTTCAGAGACTCTTTCACCTGCTTCACTCTCTTTTCAAGGATTTATTTCACCCGTTTCACCTCCTTTATCCTTGGCTTGCTTCTTAGGGGTTTGGTTCACCTTCTTCACATGACTGGCATGAATCCAGGACTGTTGTCCCTTGGTAAGGATTGCGGTACATGTGATTGCAATCACAGTGGTCGGGAGGTCCGAACGAGTACTCTTGCTTCTTAGTACGATTCAGCTGTTGGACCACCACTATGTCTCCTACCTGGAAAGGGTGTGTAGGTTCCTGTGAAGAGAAAGGAAAGGTGCAAGCAACATTTCTTTCAACTCTGTCCAGAGTTTCAATGAGTTTCCTAATATGCTCTCCCTGTATTACGTCTAGGTCCCCTCTTTCTAACATAAGTGGTTGTCTGGCCCATGGGGTGGGACATGGCCTACCCATAAGGACCTCAAATGGAGAGTATCCTGTTTTCTTAGAGGGGGTCATTCTTATTTCGGCCAAAACTGCTGGTAGGACTTTCTGGCACTTATTATATGTGTGCAAAAAATTTGATTCACCAAAAACTAGCCCCAACCAATAGTGAAATCAAATAGCAGCGCTAAATCAATTAACCTCAATAAACACGTGAAAATATTAAAAAATGAAAAATAATATTTCACAAAACAGTGCATCAAAACAGTGAGAACCGTATCCACAAGAATATGAGCATAATCAATTAAGTGAATAAAAAATCTGTGTAAACTAAACAAGTATAATAAAGACTTTTAAATCAAACAAATATGAGAAAGTCCGAAAATATGTGATGAATACCCAAAAATTCCAATAGTGTTAATCCGTGATGTGATACAGTGTAGATCTTCACTAAATCAATCTTCCACCGCACCTCTGTGACTGTGAATCCACTCCCCTTAGGTAAATAAACTCACCAGTTTCTCTTGCCTCACCCTCTCGTGTTCGGCTTTAAGGCTTTATCCCACACAGAAGGGGGAAAGTAATGGCCTCCAATGGTTCACCGTTACACATCCAGAGTATTTCAATAAGGTGCTCTCATTTTTCCGGTAAAGGCTTGTGCTCCTCAACTCTTGACAACGTGGCTTTGTGTTCCAATATCATAAATAGGCACTTTCTCTGCAGTCACCGGCTCCACAACACTTCTTGTGCTGGAGGTCACGCTAGGACCCCTCCACACACCAACATGGCGGCACTCGCCTCTCCTACCCGGCTACTTTAACCTAAAACACCGCTAACAGATGCTTCCTGCTCACCACACTCAAACCCCAGGTTTAGCAGGATAAGACGGCGCCTCGAATAACACAATGGTCTTTATCAGTGCAACTTTTTACAACATTTCTGAAACAGGCGCATTCAGGACAGCCTAGTTAGTCTAACTATATCGGAACACAAAGCCACGTTGTCAAGAGTTGAGGAGCACAAGCCTTTACCGGAAAAATGAGAGCACCTTATTGAAATACTCTGGATGTGTAGCGGTGAACCATTGGAGGCCATTATTTTCCCCCTTCTGTGTGGGATAAAGCCTTAAAGCCCAACACGAAAGTGTGAGGCAAGTGGAGCTGGTGAGTTTATTTACCTAAGGGGAGTGGATTCACAGTCACAGAGGTGCGGTGGAAGATTGATTTAGTGAAGATCTACACTGTATCACATCACGGATTAACACTATTGGAATTTTTGTGTATTCATCACATATTTTCGGACTTTTTCATATTTGTTTGATTTAAAAGTCTTTATTATACTTGTTTAGTTTACACAGATTTTTTATTCACTTAATTGATTATGCTCACATTCTTGTGGATACGGTTCACACTGTTTTGATGCACTGTATTGTGAAATATTATTTTTCATTTTTTAATATTTTCACTTGTTTATTGAGGTTAATTGATTTAGCGCTGCTATTTGATTTCACTATTGGCTGGGGCTAGTTTTTGGTGAATCAGATTTTTTGCACACATATTCATATACACTGTAAGCGGCTGCTCAATTTCAGGCTTTGTTTCCATTAGCGCAGCGCTTGGAATATAGGAGGGGGCGGATTTCCTATATACCATAATTCTAAAATAAATTATTATATGTGCCTCCTGTTGCTTTTCTTATTTTATCTTTAATGGTTCTGTTCATTCTCTCAACAATACCTGAACTCTGCGGGTGGTAATGTATATGAAATTTCCAATCAATTTTAAGTGCTTTCACTAAATCTTGGCACACTTTTGAAATAAAGGCAAGACCATTATCAGAATTTATTTGGAGCGGGCATCCCCATCTAGGGATAATTTCCTGCATGAGGATTTATACAACTGTTTGTGCATCTTCTTTTGTGGTTACAAATGCTTCTGTCCATCTTGAGAACTTTTCCACTATCACAAGTAAATATTCCTGTCTTTTACCTAATTCAGGCATATTGGTAAAGTCAATCTGTAAATGTGTAAAAGGTGTGGATGGATATGTAAGGTGTTCATGTTTTGCCTTGTGTGGATTTCTTGGCTTGTTTTGGATGCATGTGATGCATCTGGCAACATATGATTTGACCAAAGAGGGAAGACCGGGGATAAAGAAATCATTGTCCAATAATTCACATGTGACCTGCCAGCCTATGTGCCCTATCCCATGATACTGAGAAATAAATAAAGGTGCACTAGCTACAGGTATACATGGTCTCCCCTCTTGACAGACAAGTCCAGTATCTGGGCTTTTCTGCACTACTGCACTATTCCATTGTTTAATATCTGTGTCTGTAGCATGTGTCTGAAGATCTGACAAGGTTTGGTCTAACAGGGGCATTTCAGGTGCAAGTGATGGCATTTGTATGGTAGCTTCTTGTTTAGAAGCTACTTCCTTTGCTGCTTTATCAGCTAAGGCATTTGCTTTTGAAACATCTTGGTTTGTGATATGTGCCTTGCAGTGGAGGATAGCTATAGAGCGAGGCAATTTTATTAGCTTCCAAAAGGCTGGACACTAATGTTAAATGTGAAATTGATTTGCCATCTGCTGCTATGTGCCCTCTTTTTAACCAGATAATACCAAAATCGTGGCATACACCGAACGCGTATTTAGAATCAGGATAAGTGTTCACATCTTATACTTCAAAAAGCTGGCATGCCCTTGTAAGGGCAATCAGTTCTGCAGCCTGTGCTGATTGAAATGGGACTGGGTTTGCTTCGAGCACTACATCAGGCAACTGGACTACAGCATATCCTGCATGATATGTGTTGTCATTTGGTCTAGAACAAGAACCATCAACAAAAACATTTTGTGCCCCAGGGATTGCAATGGAAGACATATCTGCAGGTGGAGATGTGTCCTTGTGGATTAATTTAATGCACTCATGTTGAGGAACTACCTCATCCTCTTCTCCTTTTAAACCTAGTAACGCATTTAGGATCAGGGCTGGGCCTGAAATAGGTGAAGCATATTTTATTTCAAGATTTGGATTTGAGGGGAAAATAACCTCGTATCCACTCAATCTTTGGGCTGACATATGTTGGGTATGAATATTTTTCAACAAAATGGATACATTATGAGTAGTATGTAAGGTGGTTGGATGTCCTAGAGTAAAAGAAGCAGCCATTTCATCTGCCATAGCACAGGATGCCAAAGCTCTTGGACATGCAGGCATGCCCTGTACCGACATTGGCACTACTCTTAAAAAAAATGCAATAGGGCGGAGTTTTCCTCCGTGTTCCTGTGCCAGGACTCCCACCATTGTTTTGACAATTGTCCCTGGCAAACAAGTGAAACATCTTGCAATAATTGGGCAATCCGAGACCAGAAGCCGTTACCATTGCTATCTTAAGGTACACAAATGCATCACACATTTCATCTGTCCACTTTACACAATCTGACATGTCTGAGCCTGTGGCTTGCCTCAGGAGGTTATCATAGAAAGAGCAGTCATGTATACATTGGCAGCAGTAACCAGTCATACCATGAAAAGATAGCATATCTTTCTTTGTCAGTGGGCGGGGCAGACCCACAAGAGCCGCAGCTCTCTTGTGACTGACTCTATTTTCTCCTTTTGTGAGGGTAAAGCCAAGCTATTCAACAGTCTCTTGACACCCTTGCAATTTATTTTTAGAGACTTTGTGACCATTTTCTGCTAACCAGTAAAATAAATCTTTACCATCCTCCAGGACCATAGGGATTCTACATACCCTTGGGACATTCTGCACCATCTTGTGGTGATCATCTGGTGATTTCTACAACAAAATGAAAGAATAGGCTGTGTCCCTTCATCCACCAGGACGCTAAAAAATGCATTTGCTAAATCATTTACTTTGAAATACTCTGCATCGGATGGTATGGAAGTCAGGAGTGATGACACATCAGGTACTATAGGTGCTATGGTCACTACAAGATTATTTATGGCCCTAAGGTCTTGAACAAACCCATAACTGCCATCCGGCTTTTTGACTGGATTTATAGGAGTGTTGTAAGGTGAAATTGTTTCCTTTAAAATTCCTTGTTTAAGGAAATGTTCCACCATGGGAGCAATTCCATCCTCCTTTTCTTTTGACAAAGGGTATTGTTTGTGGTATATATGTTTTGCCCAATGTTTGAGGGTGGCTTTGTATGGGATACAGAAGATGAGACCCACATCCAAAGACCTATCTGACCAGGCATTTTGTAAATCTTTTGGGAATTCTTCTGTTGGTACTTCTTTACTTAGGGCCAATATGGGCACAATGGGGACCTTTTTTGAATAGACAGTAAGATTGCCACTTGCGGACATTATTATCTTCATACCCAATTTTCCCAGCAAGTCCCTACCCAAGAGATTCGCTGGACAATTTGGTATAATCCTGTGTGGATTTCATATCCCACTGAGGGTCTAAACTATAGGAAAGCCTTCATGTCCCAAGACATAAACCTTTCACCATATCCATATAAAACTCATCATTATCTCCATCTCATGGGAAGGGATCACTACTATGCATAGTTTCAGTTAACCCTGCTAAATTTGACACCCAAGGATTTATAAATTCATAATCAGTACCACAAACCCTAGCAACATAATCCTTACAAGTTTCCCTGGGGTTAGGGGGAGGCGGAGCCTCTTTACCATATTCTTGACCCATATTACAGTGAACAAGAGGTTGTCTTATCTTACAGCTTTTTCCACACAAAAAATCATCTTATACATCTATGCAACAGAAAGACAACACAAAGCAAACAGAGGTTTGGGTCACGGTGGAAATTACCTCATAAACTCTTTCTCTGCTTCCCAAAAAGAATTATAGGACTGTTTTGTCTAATATTAATGAATCCTCTCTCTAGGACCCAGGTCTCCCAAAGACCTTTCACAATGTTAATGAATCCTCTCTCTAGGACTCAGATCTCCCAAAGACCTTTAAGGTGTGGTCTGTCTCCTTTCAATATAATTTTTAAAGGACTAAAGCTTTATCAGAGCCGAGGCAAGAAAAATAATTTGTCAAAATAAGACAAATGTTTGCTTACCAAGGATGATTGCTTTATTCGGTAAGAGCCCACATTTGAAAGGAATTATACACCTTGACGATCACCCTGGTTTATGCAGGCAGACCACCGGGACCCTCGGATCCGTGAGAGACCACATGAGACACGTGAAACAAGCTGGAGTGTGTTCATAAGATCTCTGTCTTTATTGAATACAACAGTAGTATATATACCAGTAAAAAATACATGTCTAAGGGTTATTCAAACTTTACACTCAGTACTTTCTTTTCAAGAGTTAGGCTGCTTGACTAGATAACAAGAAGTAGCTGAGCCTCCCACTGGCCTATAAAAGCCACTCTGTGCCATGGCCAGATTGCTGGTTTGTCTTTCAGCTCCCCGTGTGTTCCTGCTTCTGATTCTTGATTACCTGTTGTGACCCGGATTGACCTTGAACTGCTCTGATCTCTACCTGCATCTGACCCCCGGCTTGCCTCTCGGACCTCTCCACTTGCTTACTGTGTTTGACCCTCGGCCTGTCTATGGATATTGCTTCCTGTCTCCAGTGATTGAGCCTCAGCCTGCTCCTGAACTTTGTTATTGTCTTCAGTGCTCAACCCCTGGCTTACTCACAGACTTTGCTTCCAGTCACCTGTGTTTGACCCTCGGCCTGCCTACTGACTTTTTGCTATCAATCTTCAGTACTAGTCATCAGCCTTCTGACAGACCTGCTGACAGTCCTTGCACTAGACTGTTTTGCCTATCTAGAGACTCTTACTAGTCAACGGTGTTTGACCCCCGTCCTGCTGTTGAATCAGCTGTTTATCCTCCTTCCTGAGCTTCAGCATCTTCCAGTCCTGCACAGGTCTCTCCCTGCTGGTCACGCAAGACCTGCCCAGCCTGCTGGTGACTCGTGCCTCTTTGTGCCCTTCACCCCCTGTACAATCTCCAGGAGTGGAGTGCGCTTAGTCACAAGAGGTTACCGCTCTCAGCATCTCGGCCTCGGTGAGTACCCTTATCTGACAGATCTACAGTAAAATCCTTGACACTCAATAGTCATATTTTCTTTAACTAATTTTGAAAAACATTCAAGCACAAGCACATATTATAAAGATCATTTTGTTCTTAGATTTAAAAAAAGAGATGCAAAGCTGCTTTACTGAAAGCTATTGTAAAAATCAAAATGTGAAATTTAAGGTCCAGATAAAGTTTTCTAGGATTATCCTGTTTATACATGTAAAGACCCCTTTGAACTGTCCAGAGCTGTTTGGAATTGTTTTTTGAATGGAGTTTTAACCATAGAAGCAGTTTGCCAATGGAATTAAAATACAGTTCTCTGCTTCTGTTCTAGTCTGATAACCAGTGTAAAGAAAATGTAATGAGTATGCGTATTTAGGCATATTTGAGAGCTGAATAAATATTTGTAATAATAATCTCAGAGCATTTCAGACTGGTACAAAATGTTCTCTTGCATCCAAGCTAAGAAGAAACACTCCATGCAAAAAAAAGGAAAATTGGATACTCACCTTTCTGTAATTTTCCTTTCCTGGCGCATCTTATGGCAGCAGATACTGGGTTGTGACTCTGCCCCCACAACCTGATAGGACTGGTTATCTATAGGAATTGAAGAGAGGCCCCCCACAGCATTCTCCCTATCTATTACCTTAAATGGGTGGGAATCTGTGTGCTGCCATAAGATGCGCCAGGAAAAGAAAATTACAGAAAGGTGAGTATACAAATTTCCGTTTTCCTGTCGCATCATGGCAGCACACACTGGAAAATAACTGGCTATATGAGTGGGTGCTTATAAGGTATTATTTTTTCACAAGATACAGAAGAATTTGCTTGAACAATTTTTCTTCCGAATTCAACAGTTGTCAATTGCGTGGGATTCACTCTGTAATGTGACATGAACATTGTTCTTGACGACCAAGTTGCCACTTTGCATATTATTTCTGGAGAGACCCTGCAATAGGCTGCCCATGATGTTGCCACTGCCCTAGTAGAATGAGCCCTTAAGCCTTCAGGTATTGGAAATTGTTGTAAAATGTAGGCTTTTTTGATGGTTTTAATTAACAATGAAGCTATTGTACACAAAGATGCTGCTTGACCCCTACTAGGGCCATGAGGAATGATCAGAATATTTTCAGTCTTCAGTCTGGTAGCCGTTAGGTATGAAGCAATAGTTGTTTTGACATCCAAGGGATGTGGGTCCCCTTGACTAGTAAGGAATACTGGTGAGTTGATTTCTTGATTAAAGTGGAAAGAGGATGTTACTTTAATAATAAACTGATCCGAGGGTCTTAGAACCCCTCTACCTGAGTAGAAGATCAGATGAGGTTCTTTCACCAGTAAGGCTTGCAACTCTGATACCCTTTTGCCTGAGGTTATGACAATAAGAAAGGTTATTTTAAGTGTAAAATCCCAAAGGGATGCTGCCTCCATTGGATGAAAGGGATAATTTGACAGTGCTTCTAACACTGTGGAGAGATTCCAGGTAGGAAAAGTTGGTTTCCTTGGTGGCTTTATCTTCAAGCATGCCCTTAGAAATTGAATGCTAAGGGCATTTAAAGCCCATTTGATTCCCATCATAGCAGATAAAGCAGAGACTTGAACCTTTAGCGTAGTAGAGCCTAGGCCTTTGTTTAGGCCCGATTGCAGGAATTCTAGAATTTGTGACACTGTGGGTTCTAACAGATCCCAGGATTGCTGCTGTGTGAATTTAGTGAATTTCTCACATACTTTCTTGTAAGTATTGTTAGTTGAATAGTTTCTGACTTGCTGTAAGGTAGTTACCACCTTGAGTGAGCATCCCTGGCTCATTAGCCTATCCCTTTCAACTTCCAAGCCGTCAGGTGTTTTTCAGGTGCTGGGTGTAGGAATTGGCCTTGTGAGAGTAGATCCAGTGTTACTGGGAGATGAAATGTGTCCTCTGCACTCCGTTTTAAAATGGTTCTGAACTACGGTCCTCATAGCCAAAAGGGTATCACTGCTATTGCTGTGGATGTTGATCTTCTGAGTCTGGCTAGAAATATCGCTATTAACGGTATGGGGGGGGGGGTTCCAGAGTTGGTGTAGACAATCTACCCCTGCAACCGTTGGATATGTTGCCCTTGCCAGAAATTTTGGACACTTGGCATTTATTGGCATTTATTGGTGTTGCTGCCAGATTGATGTTGGGAACACCCCAAGTCTGTGTTAGAAAAGAGAACTCAGGGACCATTCGTTGTTTGAAATGAAGGTTCTGCTCAGGTCATCGGCCAATTTTTTTGGGCTGCTGGGATATATGTGGCTTTCAGATCTGTCAAGTATATCTGAGCCTATTCGAAGATCGGGCGTACCTCCTTTATGAGTGTGCGACTTCTGGTCCCTCCTTGCCTCTGTATGTAGGCTACCGCCACTCTGTTGTCTATAGGTAGTAGGACACTTTTCCCCTTGAGAAGTGGGCTGAATGCTAGGAGAACTTGGAAGGCAGCTCTCAGTTACAAAATATTCAAGACTACACCTTGTGGCCCTGTACCGACTGGTCTCGATAGTGGGCTCTCCATCCTTCCTGACGTAATTATTTATATCACTGTGTCAAAAACGAATTTTGAAATGTTCTTTTGTACCATTGGACCCACTGGACCATTGGGAAGCTGGCCGACATGGACCCCAGAATACTCACGCATGCTCTGGCTGGTAGGCAAACTGCTGCCATCAATTTTTTCATCCTGGGAATTAAGGGTTCTATTTTCTCTTGGGGAAGTTCCACTCTGTTGGATCTGGTATTCAATACTGCTCCCAAAAAGACCATCTTTTGGGTTGGTTGCAAGTTGCTTTTCTTCCAATTTATTATCTATCCGAATGGCTGTAGTGTTGATGTCAGTATTCCCCGATGGTGGAGGAAAGACTGCACGCTGTCGGCCAAGAGAAGGATATTCTTGAGATAATGGTGGACTCTCGATCCTTTCTCTCTCAAGTACGCTATCACTGGCAATAGAACCTTTCTGAAGGTTCTGGGGGCAGTAGATATCCCAAACGGTAGACTTTGGAATGGAAAGTGTTGGTTATTCACTGCAAAATGAAGGGATTTTTGGAAGGTCGGATGTATGGGTACATGCAAGTAGGCGTCAGATAAATCAATTGACAGCATCCAGTCTCCAGCCTTTACTGCCAGCAAGATCGATTGGAGGCTCTCCGTCTTGAATGTTTTGACTAGAATACTCCTGTTGAGTCTTTTTAGGTCCAAAACTGGGTGCAGGTCTCCCGTTTTCTTTCTTACAAGGAAAAGTGGAGAATAGAAACCTCTTCCTTTCTAGGCGAGCTAAACTTGCACAATTGCACGTTTCTGTAGCAGTTCCATCACATACTTGATCAATACTTTTCTTTTTTGTATAGAAGACGGAAGTCTGGTAATTTGAAAATGGTCTCTGGGAGGTCTGTTCTTGAATCTCCATTTGTGACCCAAGCGGATAGTGGAAATTGTCCATGGATCTCTTACGTGGTTTGCCCAAACCTGCATGAATAGTCTGAGTCTGGCTCCTACTATTGAAGGTTGGACAGGCGCACCTTCAAAAAGATATTTGTTGATCTGTGCTAGCGGGTTTTGACTTTTGTAATCTCAGAAAAGAAGACTGGGTGTTTCTCCAATTTCGCTTGAATTCTTTTCGCCGGTCTATATGACCTCACCTCTCTATTAGGGATGAGCCCGATGTTCAAGTCGAACATAAGTTCGACTCGAACATCGGGTGTTCGCCTGTTCGCCGGACAGCGAACAATATGCGGTGTTCGAGGCAAATTCGAAAGACGCCGGAACACCGTTAAAGTCTATGGGACACTAACATGAAAAATCTAAAGTGCTATTTTTAAAGGCTTATATGCAAGTTATTGTCATAAAAAGTGTTTGGGGACCTGGGTCCTGCGCCAGAGAACATGTATCATTGCAAAAAAAATAAAAAAAACCTGCAGTTTTTTTCAGGAGCAGTGATTTTTTTAATGCTTAAAGTGAAACAATAAAAATGAAATATTCCTTTAAATATCGTGCCTGGGGGGGTGTCTATAGTATGCATGCAAAGTGGGGCATTTTCCCATGTTTAGAACAGTACCACAGCAAAATGACATTTCTAAAGGAAAAATTGTCATTTAAAATTGATCGCGGCTGTAATGAAATGTCGGGTCTCGGCAATATGGATAAAACTCATTGAAAAAAAGAGTCCATTGCCAGGCCCTTTGGGTCTGGTATGAATATTAAGGGGAACCCCGAACCAAAATTTAAAAAAAAAATTGCGTGGGGGTCCCCCTAAAATCCATACCAGACCCTTATCTGAGCACATGCAACCTGGCAGGCTGCAGGAAAAGAGGGGGGACAAGAGAGTGGCCCCCCTCCTGAACCGTACCAGGCCACATGCCCTCAACATGGGGAGGGTGCTTTGAGGCCTGACCCCAAAGCACCTTGTCCCCATGTTGATGGGGACAAGGGCCTCATCCCCACAACCCTTGCCTGGTGGTTGTGGGGGTATGCGGGCGGGGGGCTTATCGGAATCTGGAAGCCACCTTCAACAAGGGGACCCCCAGATCCCGGCCTCTCCTCGTGTGAATTGGTAATGGGGTACATCGTACCCCTACCATTTCACAAAAAAGTGTCAAAATGGTAAAAAAAACAAAAGACAGCTTGGGACAAGTCCTTTATTAAAAAATAAAGAAATAAAAATGTCCCGCGATGTAAGTTCACACCACGACGGACCGAAAAATAAAAAAAAGCCGCAACCGATCCGCCTCCATGGGAGGCTCCCGCCAACTGATGCGTCTTCTCTGTGACAGTTCTCGTTAGTGAGGGCTGGGCCACCTGGTGACGTCAGAGGGGGGTGGGGTCACCTGATTACATCACCGGGTGGCCCCGCCCTCAGTTATATAAGAACTGTCACAGAGAAGACGCATCAGTCGGCGGGAGCCTCCCATGGAGGTGAATCGGTTGTGAATTATTTTTTTTCGGTCCGTCGTGTGGCGTGAAATTACATCGCGAGACCCTGTTATTTTTTTATTTTTTAATAAAGGACTTGTCCCAAACTGTCTCCTGTCTTTTTTACCATTTTGGCACTTTTTTATGAAATGGTAGGGGTACGATGTACCCCATTAACAATTCCCACAGGGGGAGAGGCCGGGATCTGGGGGTCCCCTTGTTAAAAGGGGCTTCCAGATTCCGATAAGCCCCCCTGTATATCTCCACAACCACCGGGCAAGGGTTGTGGGGATGAGGCCCTTGTCCCCATCAACATGGGGACAAGGTGCTTTGGGGTCAGACCCCAAAGCACCCTCCCCATGTTGAGGGCATGTGGCCTGGTACGGTTCAGGGGGGGCACTCTTGATCCCTCTTTTCCTGCAGCCTGCCAGGTTGCGTGCTTGAGTAATGGTCTGGATTTTGGATGGACCCCTACACCATTTTTTTTTAGATTTTGGTGCAGGGTTCCCCTTAAAATCCATACCAGACCTGAAGGATCTGGTATAAATTTTGGGGGGGAACCCAACGCCATTTTTTTTTTAAATTTGGCACAGGATTCCCCTTAACTTCCATATCAGACCTGAAGGGCCTAGTATGAATTTTAGGTGGACCCCCACGCAATTTTTTTTAACATTTTGGTTCAGGGTTCCCCTTAATATTCATACCAGACCCAAAGGGCCTGGTAATGAATTGGGGGGGATCCCATGCTCTTTTTTTCAATGAGTTTTATCTATATTGCCGAGACTCGTCAATTCATTACAGCCGCGATCAGTTTTAAATGATAATTTTTCCTTTAGAAATGTCATTTTGCTGTGGTACTGTTCTAAACATTGGAAAAATGTGCCACTTTGCAGGCATACTATAGACACCCCCCAGGCACGATATTTAAAGGAATATTTCATTTTTATTGTTACACTTTAAGCATTAAAAAAATCACTGCTCCCGAAGAAACTACCGTTTAAAAAAAAAATTTGCATTGATACATGTCCCCTGTGGCAGGACCCAGGTCCCCAAACACTTTTTATGACAATAACTTGCATATAAGCCTTTAAAATTAGCACTTTTGATTATTCATGCTCGTGTCCCTTATGCCGCGTACACACGGTCGGACTTTTCGTCTACAAAAGTCCAACGGACGCTGACGGACTAAAGCTGGCTGGTAATCCGATCGTGTGTGGGCTTCTTCGGACTTTCAACGTACTTTTTTAGCCTCAAATCCGACGTACTTTAGATTTGAAACATGCTTCAAATCTTTACGTCGTAACTACGACGGACCCCGAAGTCCGCTCGTCTGTATGCTAGTCCTACGGACAAAAAAATGACGCATGCTCATAAGCAAAAACTAAACGGAAGCACTCGGTCTAGTAAAACTAGTGTTCGTATTGTAGGTAGCACATTCATCACGCTGCAAAATCTGTGATCGTTGAATGCAGCGCATTTTATTTCTTCTTTACGAATGCTCTAAAGAACGAAGGTGTTTTGCTGTTCATAATCAGAGTTCTCCCAATCTGATTTCTGAATTCTTTTTCTCTTTGATCTCATGAATGATATAGTATGCTTTTTATAAACAATGTTTCCATACTAATAATACTTTTTCCCTTATTTTTTTTTTTTTTTTTTTTAGGTTTGTAAAGTTACCACAAAGAACCCATTATTCTTTTTTTTTTTTTCTAGTGATTATTTTTTAGTTTTTAGATAAAGTTAACCGAAAGCACCGTTTTTGTTTATGTATATTTTTTTATTTTCAAGACTTACCACTTGAACATTATTAACATTAGTAATGTATTTTTGGTGTGTTTTTTTAAAACTCAATGAGATTGTTGTCCCTTGTTAATTTAACATTGTGTGTAAAATCAATGATTTAAAAGAAAACACATAAAGTCTTTTGCTAAAC